>VYZM01006835.1:0-24057 GCA_013398915.1 Dromas ardeola
CGGCCAGCAGGGGCGCAGGCTGGTTTTCAAGGTGGACCTCCACTCTGCTGTCAAGGGCCTCCCAGAGCTCCTGGGAGGCGTGCTTGCCAGCGGCCAGCCAGAATATACCCTCCATGGATGGCCCCTGCTCATGCAGAAGAGCCAGCAGGTCCTGCAGGGCACAGAGGAGGAGAGCTGCTTGGCTGCAGACAGGCCTTGGGGCAGGTGAACCTGCCTTAGGGGCAGAAGCAAGCGTGGACGGCTCTGCAGCTCTCCCTGGGGCAGGTTGATGGTGGGTGACATGGGGAGGAGCCGGCTTTGTCCCCGAGCCCCCCCTGGGGTCCCTCTGCTTGGGCCACCATCTCTCCGGAGGAGCCAGAAGGATGAGCAACCTGGACAGGCATGCTTACCTGAATGGGCTTGGGCAGCGTGCCGTCCTGGCTACAGAGAGCTTCCAAGGGCTGGCCAAAGAGAAGCCCCCTGCCACCAGAACTCGATGGCCCAGGCAACTCTGCAGCGGCCGAGGTCCCTCGGCGTGCAAATGGCCAGCGCAGATGGCTCCTCCCCCTGCGGGTCCCACCTGCTGCCAAGGAAGAGAGAGCAAAGAGCCATGGAGGAGAAGTGCCAGGCGAGCGCTCCTGCACGCTCTCAGCACTGTCCCCCACTGCCAAAAGCAAGGGAGAGGCGTCGTTTGGGAATGAGGGGCCCTGGGGGCTCAGCTCTCTCCTGCCGCGGAGCAATGGGGTCAGACATGCCCTGTGGGAAAGGCTGAAATAATGCGAGTGCTGGAATTTAATTAAAATGCCTATTATGAAGATATATCTATAAATATCTTGTCTTCAGTCTGATAGATGTTTAATTTATTTAAAAATCTTTGGTTTTGCTGTGCAAAGTAGAGCTTTCTCCTTTCCAGGAATAAATCGAATAAGAATGAAATCCCCTCCTTTTGTTTTCCAGTCAAAGCATACTGCTGATAATGCTTTTAACTCATGTTTTATCATTAGCCTATTCCTATCAGCAGATGTAAAACCACAGAAATTCCACAGCAATTTCTGAGTCATCAAGTTCAACCCCGTATCACAGACAAACTGAAACTCACCTATAAATGCAGTAAGTTCTGTTTTAAACAAGCTGCATTGAATGCTTTGCGTTACGCTTGTGGAAAAGGAGGAGTAAAGCCTCACTTTTGGACTGCTAGAAGTCTCCTTTTTCTAATTTCACAGGTAAACTTATTCATGGTCCACCAATACCCATTCCATATTGTGTTAAAGCTATTTCTTACTTTTAGTAGATGTTTTACTTGTCATTTGTTTACCTTGCTACTGGTGTGACAAGGTTTGGTAGCAGGGGGCTGCAGGTTGGCTTCTGTGAGAAGACACCAGAAGCTGCCTGTGTTGGATAGAGTCAGTTCCAGCCGTCTCCAAGACCGACTGGCCACTGGTAAAAGTGGTTGGTATCGCCTCTGTGATAACATATTTAAAAAGAGGAAAAAAATGCTGGGAGAGAAGAGTGAGAAAATCTGAGAGAAACAACTCTGCAGACACCAAGGTCAGTGAAGAAGGAAGGGGAGGAGGTGCTCCAGGTGCCAGTGCAGAGATTCCCCTGCAGTCCTTGGTGAAGACCATGGTGATGCGTGTTGTCCCCCTGAAGCCCATGGAGTAGATATCCACACTGCAGCCTGTGGTGGAACCCAAGCCAGAGCAGGTGGATGTATCCTGAAGGAAGCTGCAGCCCATGGACAGCCCATGCTGGAGCAGGCTCTTGGCAGGACCTGTGACCGCTTGGGGGGGACACACTGGAGCACTTCATTCCTGAAGGACTGCCCCCCATGGAAAGGACCCATGTTGGAGTAGTTTTTGAAGAACTGCAGCTCCTAGGAGGGACCCACATTGGAGCAGTTTATGAAGGACTGTATCCCATGGAAGGGACCCTCGCTCTGGAGCAAGTGAAGAGTGTGAGAAGCAAGGAGCAGCAGAGACAAAGTGTTATGAACTGAACACAACCTTCATTCCTGGTCCTTCTGAACAACTCAGGGAAGGAGGTAGAGGAGCTGGGAGTGAAGCTGAGTCTGGAAAGAAAGGAAGGGCAGGGATAAGATGTTTTTAGATTTGTTCTTATTTCTCATTATCCTAATCTATTTGATTTGCAATAAAATAATTTCCCTGAGTTGAGTCTGTTTTACTCATGACAGTAATTACTGAGTGATATCCCTGTCCTTACCTTTACCCATGAACTTTTCATTTATTTTGTCCCCCTGTCCTGTTGATCAAGGGGGAGTGATAGAGCAGCTTGGTGGCCAGCCAAGGTCAACCCACCATAGTCCTTTGTGATGGTCAAAGTGGGGCACTTTCTAATTCGACGTAAGTATAGTAATCGGCAGAGGTAATGGGCAATCCACCTGCATCCTGTTCCTTTTTTTTGGATCATTAGCCCCTTTCTGCCCATCTATTGAATGTAGATTTATCATCAGCACCACAGTATGTTTAACATTTTAAGTATTTTTTCTTCAGCAAAAGCTGAAAGTTTACACCACGAACTTAACTTGAAGTGCCTCTTTTTACCTTCCATGAATTAGTTGTTCATTGCAGAGATGACTGGAAAACAGAGTACATTAAGAAAATTCATCCCACGGGTACCCTTTAGGTGTTCCTAAGACATTAAAGTTCAGGCCAAGGCCTCTGCAACAATGCATACATATTAAAAAATAAATAAATAAAAGACTTTAGAACACAACAAAGTATTTTCTCGTGGTCAAGGCAAAAGACCACAAGCAATATTTTTTTCTGTTGCTTTTTCTTGGCCACATGAAAATCCTGCTGAAACCATTTTTTTGCAGTGACTTTAGTGGGGCTGCCCTATTTTTTAATTTTCCTCATAGGCAATAACTAACTCTTAATATTTTTTCTTGTCTCTCACTGACATTTCATTTTTCTTCTCAACTTAGTCTCAACACTCCCATTGCACCTGCAGTGTTAGTGCTTTATTGTCATGCAGAATTCCATCTAAATGGCTGGAGTCCTGCCTAGAAGCAAAGGCCCATTCACGTGAAACCAGTTGTAAAACTTAGAGTAGTAGTGTATAAGTAAATTAAATGGTGCCAGGCAACATTACTTGACTGTAGGTATCAATTCACTTCAGGCTGTTAGAAGAGTCCATGCCATAAATTTGACCTCTGCCAACTAGCCAGCTCTCTCAGACCTGGGAATAGTCCGGGAGTTAGAGCAGACCAGGGACAATTTCTAAAAGCCAATTGCCATTTTTTGGAGGGTAGGGAAGTTTGAGAATATGGAGACGGCTGTTCCATACCAATTTGCCTTGGTGCTGGAAGCCGTTTTGACTATGTTTAATGTACTGTATAGACATATGCTTAATGTCTCATGGCACAGTCTCCACTGGTGAAGTACCTGAAAGTTAAGTGCTGACTTACCATCAGTAGCAATCCAAGGCCTTATGGAGTGATAATAGAAATCTCATGCTAGCATTAGCACTGAACAAGGGTGTGGATGGGAGTTGTACTAACTGGATGCTACTGGTCTTGTCTTGGCTGCTTGCTCTCTGCAGTGTATCACCACTGATGGCTACAGGAGCCTTATCTTACAGAAGCATTCATACCACAGTATTCTAGATACACAGTACAGAAATAGTTCAGTGCTTCCATCTCAGCAAACTCCTTTGGTACATGAGATAAGCAAGATGGAGATTCTTATTTCGCAGGGCGGAGCAACAGTAGAGAAAACCCTCTTTTGCCTTTTTCTCACAAGGGTGTGAATGCAGTAATGTGAAGAAAACCTTTCACATATCAGTACCTGAAGTCAAATCTACATGTTCATACATGCTTCAGGTCATGTCCATCACACCCCCTTTCCACTCTGTGTGGCTCATACCATCATCAGCTACCAGCTCCTACCATTACTGTTTCCTGATCCCTTTTCCAGTTCTCCTGGGAGAAGGACCGCCCAACAGCAATCCTCTGCCTTGATTCCCCTGCAACACCATGTGGTAACTCCATCAGAAAGCAAAATACGGATTGTTTCAACCAGCCTGTAGATGATGGATGATGAAAATCTTGGATGATGAAAAGGCACACTGGAAAAACTGGAATAATCTTTATGAGGCTACGTTATAATGTTAATCGAGCTGAACAGGAATGTGAGAATAGAGACCCAAAGGAGAAGCACTGCTATAACCTACTGTGCTACATTTACTGTGCACGCAGAAAAGAAAAAGACTTTCCTTCTTAATATAGCTACAGAAATTACTTTGTGATGATGAAAATCTAGAGAAAGATAAATAGAGACATTTTATTACAGCTTCTACTTCGGTGGGAATACTAGCCTGGCTATAAATGGAATTGTCAGCTGAAAAAAAAAGGAGGCTGATTTTTTCAGCATAGCATATCTTAGTGGATATCCTGCATTAAAAGTGGAAAGGAAAATCCATAGAAACATATTTTCAGCATCTGGTTGCACCAGTTAGGAACACTATTTAGTTCTGTAGCTATAATTTTACAGGTGAGATTAACTGCTGCTATGTACCCACTTCCAATATAAATGTTGACAGACTGGATAAGCAGGTGCCTGTCATTTCTGCGGCTGGTTTATTCTTCATGGACAGCCTCTTCCTAAGTTTTGCACAAAGATGAACTGAAATTAAAAGAGGGAAAATAAGTTTCAGAGATTATTTTAAACACAGAATTCAAAACATAATAACTCAATCTCACATTTTGAATGAGATCATTGTGTGAAAATTTGTTTTATTCATAACAAGACAAGAAAAATAATTAGGATTTTATCATCTTACTTTTATCATTTGACTTTAAAATGTACTGAGCTTCTGCATGCTGGATTTTTTGGGTACCTAAAACAACACAATCATTTTTGGTTTTCACAGTTCAAACTCTACACTACATTTAGGAAGTTAACTACTGTACAATTTGTGAATTTAAATAAGGACTGGGCACCCAATATCAGTATGTACAGCATGATTTAAAAATAGAAGCTAAAATAGAAATGAAGGAAAAAAAAGTATTGTGCAGATGGTGACCCTATTGCTGACCCTGCACTTTTTTCAATAAGTACATGCAATTATTTTTCACCGTTTTTGCTTTTCTAAAACAGAAATTGATTCTCAAATTTTTAGAGTTGCTAAAATGTAAACACAATGGCAAGAAATTTTGGTTGCATTTTCTTAAGTGAGGTAGATCAAATATGAAAAAAAAAGCAAGTGCCATGTAAAGTGTCTGATTTGAGAGGACAATATAGAGCAGGACATGACCCATGAGTTTAGGAGAAGAGGCAGAAAGATGTTCAGGGTGCTTCATGGTAGGATGGAGGAAAATCCTTGGATTCTGTGCTCTCTCACTGCAGTATTTCTGTTTTGTCCAGTGTATAACACAGGTCCATGTTCTGTTTTCATTCTTGTAAGGTGTTGGTGGCAAGCTTTTAGTGGCAGGCTGGGGAGCTGCATCTGTGAGGACACGCCAGGGGCTGCCCTTTGCTGGATACAGCTGGTTCCAGATGGCTCTAAAAGAAGCTGACTGCAAGACACAGCTGAGCACGTCAGCCAAGCCGGTGGTGCCTCTGGGAAAACATATTTAAGAAAGGGCAAAATTCCAGAGAGTACTTATTTTGGAACTGTGCTTCTGTTTCAATTTATCTCATAGATTATCCTACCTAGCAGATTACTGATGTTGATATTTCAATGCAAAGCTATTTAAAAGATTATAACACTTTTTTTTTAAAAAAAAAAAAAAAGGAAAAAAAGCGTCATATTATATCTTAAGAATGCTTTGAGAAGTGGTAGAATGGTCTATGCACTGAGATGTCTTCATCCCAAACCTCCTTTCCTGCTCCTTATTTAAAATTAGACCTGACAGAAGAACCTATTCATGGGTGTGGAGAAAGGCCAGACAAACACACTGTTGTTCCAGGGCCTACAAATGTCCCAGAGACAAAAAAGACAAAAGTTGGACGAAGGCTTTAAGATAAACCTAAATGTGTTGAGGTGTGAAAAGTGAAAACTTGTTCCCATTGACCAGTGTGGTTAGACATCTCCTGGTGCCTGTGATGATCATTGAGATCTGTACCCTGCAGCCCATGGAGGAAAACCTCAGAGGAGATATCCACACTGCAGTTCATGAAGGACCCCACACTGTGGCAGGTGGATATGCCCTGAGAAATGGTGCATCCCATGGAGGGCCCATGCAAGAGCAGGTTCCTGGCAGGAGCTTCAGCCCACAGAGAGGAGCCCACACAGGAGCAGGTTTTCTGGCAGGAACTGTGGTCCATGGGGGACCCACAGTGAAGCAATTTGTGAAAGACTGTCTCTCGTGGCAGGCACTCAACACTGTAGCAGGGAAAAGTGTGAGGAGGAAAGAGCAGCAGAGAGGAACTGTTAGGGACTGATCACAACTCCCGTTTCCCATCCCTCTGTCCACTCTTGTTGGGAGATAGAATACTTGGGAATGAAGGAGTGAAGTTGAGCCTGGGACAAAGCAGGGGGTAAGGGGAAGCTCTTTTAGTTTTGTCTTTACTTCTCACCATCCTACACTATTTTTAATTGGCAATAAATTAAATTAGTTTTCCCGAAGTTGAGTCTGTTTTGCCCATGATGGTAATTGGTAAGTGATCTCCCTGTCTATTTCAACCCACAAGCTTTTTATTCATCTTATTTTCTGCCCCCATCCTGTTGAGGAGGTGGAGTGATAGAGTGGCTGGGTGGGCATCTGGCAGCAAGTCAAGGTACACATAGCAAATTATGAGTTATTGGAATAAATAAGCTTGATCACTTCCTCCTTTTCGGGAAACATTGCTGTAATTTGGTTGTCATCATCCACTGCTCAGACCTATGCATGTACAGAGATAGAGAGTGCAGCATATTTCGCAAATGCTGAGGGTTTCCAACGAAGAGAAAGTTTCTTGTCACTGTGATCCCTTGAAGACAGGTGTCTAAACTGTGACCTCTGTCAAGGATGCTTGGATTACTGCTTCAGGACAATTTACAATGGTATAGAAAATAGGGTAGCTGCATAGTCATTATATCTGAAGAGATGGCTGTATGCCACTAGGAGGGAGGTTAAATCCTCCAAGTTAAACCAGCCGGGTGCAGTTTTGAAGTGTGATCTTGGACAGAAGTGCTGGCATAAGGCAAATTTTACAAGTAGAACTGTAGGACTAGCGCTCATTCATGGTGAATGTAATATCAAAGCAAACAAAACTGAAGAAATAAATAGAAATGTAGACTAAAATCAAGAAAAAAAAATACCTTTTATTCCATAGCTCTTATCATTATTGTCACTGAAGAGATATAAGAAACCTTACATCTTATATGTGCAATCACTGATGAACTTTTAGGAATATTGCCAGGAAGATATATCTGCTCCTTTATGAACATAACCGAAGTTGGGGTCCTTGGCTTTTTCCTGCTTATCACTTAATTCGCAGCTGGGTTTATCTCCTGCCTACCCTGACTGCAGAAGTCCTTACAGCTCCAGCACAAGAGGAGTCATACTTCCCCCTGCTTGATAAGGGTGGGCAAAAGCTTGTCAACAGCACATAAAAGCAAAACAGAAATGAATCAAACATTTTCACTATCTTTTCCACAAATTTTGAACACATTTCAATGTTTCCAATTGCAAAGTAAATGAGAATGAAAAATATCTGACTGAAATGTTTGCAACACTTAGGTTTTTATATCTGTAGGTTTGCAGCAAAAATGAGTCCTTGTTACCACACAGCTACTTTGATTCAAGTGTCTGCAACCCTCAGTAAGTTTGCAGAAGACACGAAGTTGGGCAGGGGGGTCGATCTGCCTGAGGGTAGGAAGCCTCTACAGAGGGACCTGGACTGGCTGGATTGATGAACCGAGGCCAACGGTGTGAGGCTCTACAAGGCCAAGTGCTGGGTCCTGCACTTGGGTCACAACAAGGCCATGCAGCGCTACAGACCTGGGGAAGAGTGGCTGGAGAGCTGCCTGGCAGAAAAGGACCTGGGTGTGGTGGTCAACTGCCAGCTGAATATGAGCCAGCAGTGTGCCCAGGTGGCCAAGAAGGGCAACAGCATCCTGGCCTGGAATAGTGTGGTCAGCAGGACTAGGGAAGTGATTGTCCCCCTGTGCTCAGAAGTGGTGAAGCCCCACCTCAAGTACTGTGTCCAGTTTTGGGCACTTCACTACAAGAAAGACATTGAGCTGCTGGAGGGGGTCCAGAGAAGGGCAACTAAGTTGGTGAGGGGTCTGGAGAACAAGTCTTATGAGGAGTGGCTGAGGGAAATGGGGTTGTTTAGTCTGGAGAGAAGGAGGCTGAGGGGAGACCTTATCATTCTATACAGCTACCTGAAAGGAGGTTGTAGAGAGGTGGGGGTTAATCTCTTTTCCCAGGTAACAAGTTATAGGACAAAAGGAAATGGCCTCAAGTTATGCCAGGGGAGGTTTAGGATCGATATTAGGAAAAATTTCTTCACAGAAAGGGTTGTCAAACATTGGAAGAGGCTTCTCAGGGAAGTGGTTGAGTCATGATCCCTGGAAGTATTTCGAAGATGGGTAGACGTGGTGCTTAAGGACACGGTTAGGTGGTGGGTTTTGGTAGTATTAGGTAAATGTTTGGACTCGATGTTAAAGATCCCTTTCAACGTGGGCGATTCTATGATTCTAATTGTACCCAGGTCTTCCTCTGAAAAGTTGCTTCTCATCAGATGGCCTCCAGCCTGCTTTGTTTCATGGAGTTATTACAAAAGGTTCTTAATTTAAAAAGGTCTGTCTGTTGTTGGGCACTTTCAAAATATTACTTTTTTAGCTTACAATTTCTTATACAAAGAATTGCCCCTTTTTATCTCTTTTTCATGAGTAAGTCTCAATGTACTTCACACATGTGGGAAATGCTATCGTACCTATTTTTTCAGATAAAGCAACATAGAAGTCTGACAGTTTGCCCGAGACTATTCACCACATTTGGGAAATCTGGGGAGAGAATTGAATCTTTGTGATTTCTCATCCACAACTTCTCTGAGAGACAAATTAAATAATTAACCAGAAAGGCACTATGTTAATAGCTTGGTCCTGCCCAAATATTAGTGAGACTTCTGCCATTCATGGAAGAACTATTGTCCCTGATGCGAAGGCAGCTAACGGTATCTTGGGCTGCATTAGGCAAAGCATTGACAGCAAGTTGAGGTAGGTGATCTTTCCCTCTCCTTAGCACTGGTGAGGCCACACTTAGAGTACTATATCCAGTTCTGGGATCCCCAATAAAAGAGAGAAATGGAGTTACTGGAGAGAGTCCAGCAAAGGGCCATTAAGATGATGGTGGCACTGGGTGTCTCTCATATGAGGACAGGCTGAGAGAGGTGGAACTGTTCAGCCTAAGGAAGAGAAGGCTCAGGGAAGGGATCTCATAGAAGGGTGTAGTGAAGAGGGAGCCAGGCTCTTTTCAGTGGCGTCCACTGACAGGCCCAGAGGCAATGGATATAAACTGAAACACTGGAGGTTCCCTCTGAACATCAGGAAACACTTTTTTACTGTGAGGATGACTGAGTGTTGGCACAGATTACCCAGAGAGGTTGTGGAGTCTCCATCCTTGGAGATATTTAAAAGATGTCTGGACACGGTCGTGGGCCAAGTGATACTGCTTGAGCAGGTGGGTTGGACCAGATGACCTCCTAAGGCCCCTTCCAACCTCAACCATTCTGTGATTCTGTGAACTGCTCAGTGCTTGAGAGATCTTGAGCTACTGGATAATCACTCTTTCTATATCAGTGGTATGTGATTACTGAAAAGATGTAAGTAACTGGTAAGTAAGGTGTGGTAGACTATTCTTTAAGAGAAGGAAGAGAATCCTGGATCACGGAGCTCTGAGCCATGGGTTTCTATCTGTAGCTTTCACTCGCCTGATGTGTGTTTCATCTACGCTTTCAGGACATTTTTCAAGAATGGTAAACTGATTTTTTTATAATAGCAGCTTCACATTTACCAGTGCTTCAATGGGAATAATCTTTAGGTCCCTGAAAACTCAAATCTTCAATGAGCTGAAAATCATGTGAAGAAAATCATCATAAGCTAGTCAAACATTTTGCTCAATTTTTCTCCTATTTCAACGACAGTAAGCTCTTTCTTTCCCAGTCAGAATTGTAGTTCTGCTTCATTAGAGAAAAACACTTCCCTATCTCCATTACAGGAGCTGTTCTTATTGCCTGAATATATAAACTGTGCATAAGTAGTCATAATTGTAGCCATTACTATTGCTTACCTCTAACCAGGGGAGTTCTGAACCACCTGATTTAATATTCACAAGTGATAATTTTGTTTTTCTCTACAACTGTTGAATTCACTCATCCCAGTTTTATGATTTTGTGAAAATGGAGTTTTATTTTGGATGTGTGCATGAAAACTAAAAATCAGTTTTATAGATGAGTAAAACGAACATTTCTGTAAACTCATGAAAATAAGAAATTTTGAGGTAAACCATTAAAGAAATACAGGGAAGTTTATCCATGTGTTAGAAATCATTGTACCCTTGAGAAAAGAGCATTTTATTTTCATTGGGTATAAATGCCAGCTGGCTTCCAAGCCGATGAATTCATTACTATGGGAAACAGCATTTTTAGGATGTTCTCGGATCACCAGGGGTTAGAAAGAGTGGCATTACAGTGAATTCACAGTGCTGACTAATTAGAAATCAATGACTAATTGAATAAAAGGCTCCCCCACCAGACTCAGTCTGAGTCAGTTCAGTTGGCTGAGTGATTTTTGAAGAAGGCAGAGGTGAAGGAGTAATAGCAGCTTCCCTGGAGGTCTTTCTGTCCTGTCTGGTAGGTATGGAACCCCTAAACCTGACTGACCATTGCTTGCTATACTGTCACATCACAGGATTGGTCTGAGTACACTGGTCATGCAGGATCTTTTCTCTTTTTCTGGAAAGCATCCTTCATCAGGACAAGAGGGTTCTTTCTACAGACAGTATGGGGTTTGACACTGAATTCAGTTGTTCTTGAAATAGTGAAAAACAACAACAACAAAATCTTTAGGCATGGCTTTATATCTTTTTTGTGACACTTTATTTTGATATTCAACCTGTGGCCACTCTGGTATCAGAGTCCTGCTTATGCCCTGCATCTATCAATACTGTCAGATAGACAACACCACCAGGATCATACTGATCTTTCTCTCCCTCCTCTCCTTGTAAAGAGAAGTGGGGGAGAGGATCTGTCTTTCATCTCAGTGGCCAGTCTGGTCAAAACCGTGACAGATGACATCCAAAATCTCAATATTCCCTACCATTACATTGCTTTAGTTGAGTGATTCAAGATTTGGTATTGCACTTCAAACTCTATATGGAGCCCTGGTTGCACTTCATTTAAAGGGAAGTAGAAACGGAAACATAGGGGAAAACTACAAGTATCTCAGCTCTTTGAACTGCATCTAGCCCTTTTTTTCCTAAAGACAGCATCTCAATGCAAGGCAACGTGAGTCAGGATTCCCTGATTACAAATGTCTAATGAAGCTGGATCCCAGAGCTGGGCTTTGCTTTTGACAAACCAATTTTTTTCTTTCTTCTTGAAACATTTGGATTTATTTCTGTGACACATTTTTACTGGAATGTACCAGTTCTACTTAATGACTTGTCGTGGGAGCTTTACACATTAGGGTGGTAGAAAAGAAGAGTGAATCTGATCCTGCCATCTGATTGGTTCATTTATATAGGTTATGGAAGACCAAGGCTTTTTAAAGCACATAGTGACACTCATCTGGCCAAGGGTTTGACCTTGCATTATGTTATTCTTTAAGCCAGCACTCTGCTCAAGAGGTATAGTGAAACAATGGGCTGCTACTTCTCTCAGTTTTCATGATTCTCTAAAAGGTACTGTGGGAAAGTAACGGAAGATCGGCGAGGAGGAGTGTAAACACGCTCAAGTGACTTGCACATGGGGTGCTGGAAAACACATACATCATACTAACTGTTGTTTAGTCTTATGTGCTCGACAAGTAGAACATCTGCACTTAGATAACTTAGTCCTGTGATGGACTCAGGGGCACCTTATGGAACATGAAGAAGGTCAAAGCACAGTGAAAAAGTATGCCTGCTTGAACCCTTGAAATGCAGGCAAGAACAGCAAGTCTGAGCTCTCGCTCTCTCACTTTCTTGCTAACAAGGACTCTTTTGCTAAAAAGGACTCTCTCTCACTCTGCGGTGCCTGCGTCCCCCTGCTTGCATGCCTCTGCCCGGGTGCTGCTTTGGAGATTCCCCGTTCCGCAATGTATCGAGATTAGATTTGTTCTTTGCCTTTCATCTGTGGTTTTGTGGTTGTTCCTGCATCCTGTCTGAGTCATCTCACACAGATACTGGTTTTGTCACAGTTGAAAAATGCAATTTTATGTTTCTTAATTTGAAGTATTTGCAAGAAAAGAAATATTTTTTCTTCTTACTTCTCCAGGACTCTTCTGCCTCAGAAAGTCTGCCTGGGGAAAAAAGTCAGCTGTTCCCAGCACAGACCTCATGTTCATATAACCACTTAATTTGCAAAGGTATCCTCTGAAAACCCTCTCAAACTTCTAAACTTTTTCTGACTCTTTACAGTCCCTGTGCACAGCAGTGTGGTAACAGTGGAACACGCTGGCAAGGTTTTGGAAAGGCAGTTATGGAAAAGAGTAAAACAATGTTTCAAAGTTTTGTCCAAAACTGCTAAGGATGAGTTGTATTAGAAAACTAACTGCTCACAGTGAACACAAAGGTAAAGTGTGATTAGCTCCTTAGTTTAGTGGGTGGCAGGCAAAGAGATGCTGAACATGTGTCTGAACTTAATTGTTTTCACCGTGATGTGGTTGGTATTTCCATGTCTGCAGACGTGCTAGAGAATAACAACATTCTACTACTGCAACCTCAACTACATTTTTAATACAAAAGGTAAAAGCTGGGCTTTCAGTTAATTTCCAGCTGCTGCTTCCTATTATGCTGCCAGTATAACCCCAAAGCTCTTGAAACTCTCCAGATGAGTCATTAATTTATGCAGCTGCATTTTATTTGGCTGTTCCCACAAGATGCGGAGCACAATGACTTGTGTACCTGGTAGTATTTGTACTAAGGGCCTTGAAGACTGCGGCAGAGAGGGCCATATGGATCCATATACCCAGACTTCACATATTGCAAATAATATAGTTAGTACAGGAATGGCTTAAGAATCCATGCACCTATTAGAAGAGAAACACTCATCATGTGTACTGAACACACTGGGCTGCCATATAAAACTTTGTTTATTTCACATTTCAAATTGTTACTCACTTTCTGTATTCAATTTATTTCTGATCAATAATTCATTCGACCAATTAGTTTTCAATCTTGACTCTTATTAGTATAAGAACATTGGCTAAGCTACAAGGCAAACAATTTGTGAGGAGTGTGAGCTGAAATGAGTAAGAGAAGTGCCATTATAGTAAAAAAGCTGAACATGTCCATGCATATCTGATGAGAAGCCCATGAAGGTCAACTAATGAGCAGACAAGTGTAATTCCTTGTGGGAGACTAGAAATGTCATCAGATTTGCTATTTGATTTTGCCTCAACTCAAAATAGACACATTTGAAATATCACTGGGACTCTCGAGAATTAATCTAATATCCTTCCAGCATGTGGTTTGGCAATACATATAATTTCCACTCTTCTTAGAAAGTTGCTACAGTTTTTGTATACTAGCTAGGCAGATGTACAAAAAACTTTTGAAGAGTCATCATTTGCATTTCTAAACAGATAGTATCTGTCTGTGTCTCCTTCCTATCTATCTCTTTGGAATATCTCAGCAACAAGAGTGAGGGGAATTGGATATGGCAGCTACAGTAGCTGCTTGATTATTTGCTTTGTGTGTAAATGATTGCAAAACCAGGCAGATACCAGTGCTGAGGGAATATAGGAGATACTCTCTTCACTATGATTTTAGAAAATCAATCTCAGACACTAGAAGCTAAAGACCTTCATGATATCAAACAAAATGAAAAATAGCAATGCTGTTTTCTCCATAGCCTATTCACCCACGTGAATTTCAGCCCTCCAAGTGCACAACCACACTTAAGAGCTCTGTTCAGAGGTCTGCAGGCATCCTCAGTCGTTTCCTTAGCAACAGGAGCCATGTGCGGGCTATCCGGATTGCTCCTTCTGCACCAGGTTTCCTTGGCAGCAAGGAAAATGTTTAGAAAGGGAAAAAAAGAGGCAGACCAATTCCAACACAGGACTGAATTTCAGCCGTTCACTTGTGCAGCCCAGGCTGAAAAAAAAAAAAAAAATGGTGCACTCACTGAAATAAGTTTTTTAAACATTTGTATGGGCCTGGGCTTTCCTCTGCTAAGGGTGACAGAGAAGGCGCAGGGGTGACTCTGTGTGCCTGGCCCAGAAGAACATCACGCTGTCACGGCTGTCTGCACAGCAGAGCCTGGTCTCAAGAGATTTACGTATCTGCAATAGCAGCATCTTCCCCTGCAGGTCAGGTGGACATGGTGGCCCTGGGGAAGCAGCTTGTACCTTGTCACCCAGAGCTGGGTGCTGCCACTAAGCTTAGGAGGACAGCCCAGCAATCTGTGGAGGGTATCACTTAGCTTAGCAAAGTTTCTCCAGCAGGAGATGACCTTCTCTGCCAACAACATGAAACATTTCATCACAAACCAACCCATGCTCACCACTGCTTAATAAGATAAGGAAGGAAGAAGTACAGATGCGGGCTGTTGCTGTTCACTGGCTATAAAATTAACCAGAGTGTAGGCTGCAGGCTCGGATACATCCATCCCTCGTGTAAATAACCAGGTAAGTCCAGCTCCTTGGCAAGGCAGATTAACCCCTGGATTGTTGTATAGTACAGAGAATCAGGAAGAGATGCACCAAGCCAGCTAGCCTACAACATTCGGGTATTTCTACACAGGACTGCATCTCAATTGTCACCTGCTTCAGAGGTATTTTTCATTTTATGATTTCAGGCACACTAAACTTTCAATTTAATTAAAATCTAAAATATTCACTTTGCATCATCCAGCTACCAGATAAAGAGATTTTACTTTTTATTTCCCAAGTAAAACACAAAATAAAAAATGTATTTTTTTTATTCTGGCTTAGGGCAACAGTCCTGTCTGAAACGTTAGCTGATGAGGCACCCTGGAAGAAAGAATAATGGAAGAAAGCTTGATGACTAAGGACACAAAGGGGGTTTCTGGCACCAGTTTCTTGCATATGTGCAGAAGTTCAGTGGTGTTAGGGGCATACTCTGAGGCATCCATTTTTATAAATGAAGGAAAATGGATTATATATATCTATAATGTATATTTTATATATATATACAAACACAATGCTCAAATGATCAATGATTTATATTAGAAAGATAATATTAACTTGAAAACAAAGTGAACTTAGAAAACCATGTAAACAAACTCATATATTCCAATAATCGTGAGATCATTCTTACTAATTTTTTCAGAAGTCATAAAAGTTTGGTAGGAGGTCTTACCACTGTTTTTTGATGAACTTGAATCTGTTCCCACTGAATTTAGTGGACATCATGAGATCATTAGTTCCCTCAGACTTATGCTGAAGATTTCTGTGACAGCCATTTGAGATTTTCCATTTGTCCCTTAATAATGAATTTCTGTCCTGGACTATTACGACCCTTCTCCTAATCGCTTAAGACTGCTCAAAGCTCCAGGAATATTTCTGACGTTTGAAAAGGCGCCTGAGGCAAGCAGCTGCAGAAGCAGCATTGTTAATCAGAGATGACAGCGCTTAGCTGCTACAACGGAGGTCCTAGTTCAGTCAATCAGTACAGCTGCCTGAACAAGCTGGGTGCCACAGTCCTAAAAAAGGCATGGTCTTCATTAGATCCATTCATAAAATTGCTTTTCAAACCAATTTCTTGTAAGTGCACGTGCTGTCTGCCGAAATATACCTTTTTGTCTCAGATTTTTGTTGGCCTAAATCGTTGCACAATACTAATAATTATTTCTGTGTGCCTGTGCGGGGGCTCATGCATTTTGGCGTCCTGTTAAAGTCCTGGAGCTATCAGACAGCTATATTGGGAGGCCTATTTACAGCAAAGCTTTCAAAGTCCTTTCAGAACCTCTTGTGAAAATGTACTAAGGAAAAAAGTGAATACATTTTCTTATTATGCTAAGCGTCTCCCACTTAGTTGTCTCTAGCATTATTTTTTTTAACATTTTATCTTTTTGAAAACTAATAGGAAAGCAGTGCTAGAGGCATGTATAGCTATTTGTCTTCAGGGTTCTATGATCACAGGAGCATATTTTATACTCACCCTGGTGTGTAAGGATTATTTCAATCACCAAGAGAACTAATGCGTAGGACTTTGAATGTACTGTTACTCAGACTGTATTATAAAATTTGAAATTAGTGACAGAATTTCTCTGGCACAGAAGAATGGTAATTAAAGGTAGGACTTCTGCAGTAGAGTTATGATCTCTGAAAATATCCCTTCAGTCAAGAACATCTTTGATTACCAAACAGAGTCAGCTATTTACCTCTTGCAGACTGTTTTAAACTACTGCAAGAACTATCTGCACAGCCTTGGGTTAATGGTGGAAGAGGGATGTGATAATGCCTAAAGCCACAGAATGAAATCTGTAAATATATGTTAATGTTCCTAAGTACGAAAATGTCATTCTGGAGAGAAGGATGAGTAAAGTGACTAGCATATTGTTAAAGAAGATGTTCAGATGTACACAGTCAACAGACATGTTTTATTCATATTTTGAATATAAAAAGTTTTTTGAAGTTCCACATTTTGGTCTTTGTTTGTTTTAGTTCACAAGGTTTGGCGTGAAACTGGGAGTACCACCACAAGGAACAACTCAGAGACCTGTCCAATTGCACCCCTTTGGAAGCCAAGTATTACAGAGCTAATCCTGACCACTGACCTTTTCATCGTTCCAGGACAATAAATTAATGACGGTGGTGTTTCCTGATCTAGCAGCTGATTTTGTCGAACAAGCTTCCTTTCCTAGTGTGTCAGAGCTTTCCCAGTAAACCTCAAAGCTTTTCATGATGACTTTGATGGAGTATTCTACTCACAGTATTACAGTGTTACATGCTCGCTAGCAGCTTTGCAATATGGTTTTATTGCAGGCAGTAACCATAAAATAAACAGGATTTATAGAAGAACTAAGGTAATAATCTACGGCACTTCAATTTAAGATCTACCACTGTTCCTGTAGTCCTACTCAAATGCCCTGCTTAGGGCTTTTGGCCAGTACACTGCTACACAAATGGAAACACAAGACTACACTAAGTTCAGTGTTTCTGAGCAGACTCCTTGAGGGCTTTTTGTGAGATGAACACCCCACTAGCAGGACCAGCTTTTAGAGACAACTTTCTCTGCATGAACTTATTGCTAAAAGCAACATATATGGCATCAGGAAACCTGGTTCATGTTTTCTCCTTCAGTGTGCGTCTGCTGCAGCAGATCCAGTGGAAAGCTACTTACCTGATTTACTATGTCTCAGGGATCTCTGGGTACCTTGCTACACACAGAGAGCAGGCTTTTTTATCTATTTATCTATTTATTAGCATTAGCTATCACGCAGTTCTCAAGACTGAATGCAGTCCTTATACATATAAATAAGGCACATGCTTTGGCACACTTACCAGCCTCCTGAGATGCTTCATCAAATTCAAGCTGGGCAGGCAAATCGTTAATCAGGCAGAGAACAGCCATCAGCCTCTGCCCTTCTGTGTGGATTAGGACGAGTCTCACTGGCAACAACCAACCACTCTCAGAATTTCTGTTGTCTTTTCTTATCAGCTGAGTTGCTTGGTCTTCACTCGTATGATAATAAGTGTTTCTGCATTCTTCATAGACACACAATCGTCCACTTGTCTTCTGTATTTTATTTTGACGGACTATGATGCTTCTTCCCTTAATAGATGATGATGCTGACTGAAGGCTGTTAGTAAGACAGCCAAGGCAGCTTTAAACATGCTAGCCAGGGTCTGGGTAGTTTAGGGACAATATCATGAACACATTTATCCTGCTTACTGCATGTGGGAACAAATGAGAAGGGCTATGGGTTGGAAAACAGGACAGGAATATCCAACATCCAAATATAAAGAATATTGACAGCTGATCAAAACATAGTGCTAGGATCTTTCATGAATCGTTTCTGCACCTCCCTTTTCTCCCTCATTACACCTCTCAAATATAAAAGTCATGCTTAGCTGGAATTTGTGGTGATCTACCCTTTTCAGTCATAGCCGAAGTGTTAACAGTAGCACCATCTATGATTTAGCAAATGAACTAGATCTTTTCAAAGTAGTTTTGGCATGTTTGCACCACACTAATATCACAGCAACACCAGGTCTTAATTTTTCCTACTGTTAGACTCCCTTGTTATTTCTGTTCCTACAGGGGAAAAATAAATCAGTGCTTCTCTAGAGACACTGGGATAGACTTTACAATTCTATCTATCTGATCCCCTTAACAATCAACTACGATCACCTCCACATACAGATCAAAAAAATAAAGGGGTCACATAATAGAAATACCTGTGTATTCACAGCAATGCACCTATAGAACAGAATCTGATCTCTAGGCCGTATGCAAGTATAAGAGTTAAGAGCCTAGAGTTTGGTTTGAAATGAAATGTGGTTGGATTTAAGGATGCTATTTAATTATCTGTCATTTACACCATCCTAAATCTTGAATCTCTTATTTTAAGGCAAACCTGGGTAGGCTACACTTACTGATAGCGTGGATAGTGTGGGGGAGATGTATAGTACCACTCATTAATAAGCCTGTCAGATGCTTACTACTGGCAATTTCCTATTGCAAATAAGAATAAACCATTTGGATTTATATTTTCAGGATGAGTATCTCTGTACTGTGCTGATATTTTCAGCCAGATGTTTCAGTCATTCTGAAGATAAACACATTAGGTATAGGAACTTAAGTATAGGAACACAAAAAAAAAATGTATGAAAGAACATCTTAAAATAATTCATAATGAAATTAACAATTCAATTTAAAGCACTGATTAGTGGAAATAAATAAACAATTGTTATTAATTTTATAATGCTAAGACTAATCTTGCATATGCAGGCGTGGTTCCAAGTCCCAGATTCCAGTCCCAGTCCCACATCCTAGTCCCAGTCCCAGATCCAGTCCCATATTGTGACCCACAACAATATGTCAGATCAATATTGGGGCCAACCACATAAGGGAAAAGCATCTATCAAATCCTACATATAGTGATGGAAAGAAACATGTTACGATATTGGAAATGAAGCCTGAATCAGCCAGGGATAGCTTACAAAATACTGTGCAAAATTATAAAATCAAATATTGTATCAAAATTAGCACTGGGCATACAAGAAGTTTTGTAAGAGCATTCCTATTTGCTAAGCCTTGAATGTTTCTTTCAAAACATATCTGGCTCATTAAGCTTTACCCAAAGATCTCAAATGGAAACAGACAAGAATGTCAGTTTCTTGCTTCTGCTTGGTAGAAAACTTAGGGAAAAAACATTTTGTTCTGATTTGAATCAGAACTACATTTCAGAAGACAGCATCTCCTGTGTACCAGAAATGCAGCTGTAATCACAGAGCACACAAACGTAAGACAGAACTGATTCCAGACTCCACTTCTTCTACTTCACTCTTTTAATTTCTAATGTTCAATTTTCAGTGTTCTTTTATCACGGTTATAAGCATGTATGTACAGTTGAATTGATCTCACTATTCTGGCAAACAAGATGGAGGCCCCATTGTTCTCAGCTGTGTACAGATAAAGCACTTGAAGAATTTCGGATTTCAATAAGGAAAGAGGAAGGAACCAATAGAGGTATTTAGGTAGAGGGCTGTACTTCCACAACCTGTTCCAGTTCCAAAGATAGATGTAAGTGTCTATGTAGGGTCAGGAAAGCAAAGACATAGAGCCCCATGCCTTCCAAGCCTCCATTCTTCATGCTCTCAGTGGATTCAAGTAGCACCTATAAACTGATTGTCAACTGAAAAAACATTGGACATTTCCTAGTAGGCAGTCTGAATATGATCATAGTGAATTTCTTAACAGCCATGCCTCACAAGAACAGCTGTTTTTACAGAGGATTCAGGTAGACTCCCACCTTGACTTCTTTTTCCAGGACAGTCAATGACTTTCTTACAACTGGAAACACAGACAGAAGAGGTGTCAAGGGCACAGTTGGTGATGGGAGTGGGAATGCTTTCGAATCATGCTTCTCAGGGCTGCAGGACCACTCTCTGATGTGTCAGTCACTGAAGGAAAGGCAGAAGAAAGATTCCTGCTTGCTCTTTTCTTCTTGAAGGAGAGTGTCTTAGGAGGTGCCGCAATGGAAGATGCTCTAAACTAGTTACATGAGTGTGGTTTCAAATTTGGATCTGTAGAGTGTCTTTCCAGTAAAACCAATGCAGTTCTTCCCTTCTGCCTCAGCATTTTTCTCCTTCATAGGCTAGTTCCTTTTAACAATTTAAGGGCGTCAAAGTCTCAGAAACATTAAACAAAAGATTGGAAGAGTAATAGGCATGATGGGAATGAAAAGGAGCCTCTATTGCCTAAACCACACCTACCAATAAAAGTTCCAGCTCTCCTAGAATATCTTCTTGTTAGCTCACAGTCTGGCGGATTTGTGGGACTTCAGCAGTTCTGTAGAAGACTCATCATGATGGGGGTGGGAAGACATAGCAAGCATCTTAGTAGATGCTTGGTATGTTGCTGTTGGTTTGCTATTTGTTTTCAAGCAAACAGATGACTGACAGGAAAAATATGAACTCATCCCTCTGCTCATTTCTGGTAGATCTGTTGCTGCGTTTTAGCCTACTTCAGGTTGTCTCCAGAGAGGCTGCTGATATCAAGACTTGAACTTCAGTCTGGCCCTGTGCTGAAGTCCTGGGTTCAGCTGTGCAAGGCAGGCAGAACAGAGAATGTGCCTGTGAGAGGCTGTGGGTCTGACCTTTGACTGATAATGCTGTTAAGGGTCTGAGAGCAGTAAAAGTCGAGATAGGGAACAGCCCTCAGCGATAGCCTCTGCCATATCCGGAGCAATGTTGACTGATATAAAAGCAACAGAAATGTGATGTGCCAGCCATGGTCCAGCTCCAGCATGGGGGTCTTTCTAGGGGGCAGAACAGTAAACAAAGGATGCTTTAGTCAGAATAATTAGAATAATAATAGAATAATAATTAGAATAATAATAGAATAATTAGAGTGTAAGGATATCTGCTCGCCAGGGCTTTCAAAGATGCGAGTCCAGAGGGAGCAGGAGAAGTACAGAATGAGCTAGAGGATCCAGAAGATCTGCTGGCACCTCTGAGGACTATGCAGGCCCTCCACAGTCCCACAAGCACATGTAACAAAGCAGTTGACTAATATTTCTTGTGTTGAGGTGCCTAAACAAAAGCCTTGGGTAAAAAAGCAGAAAAAACAGATTTTCAATAGGGGCTCAAATTCTTTCTAGGCTGTGCAGGAGAATGACAGGAGAGTGACAGGAGAGCAACAAGAGATTGCAGCAGGAGAAGTAGAGAGTATTTGTATTTCAAATATTTGTTCTAATTATAGAATAAAATAGGGAATGTGGGAGGTGTGCTCAGCTCCTTGTAGAAGCAGGTGGGCAGAAAGAAGGATTTTTCATTTTTGTAAGTCTGTGAAATGATGGCTTAAAACAGGAATTGGGGTGGACAAGCACCACTGGAGAGGACAAAAAAGGTGCACTTTATTGAAGGGCAGCTTTAAAATGTGATCACTATCTTCAAGGTATTTTGGAGTGGAAAACTTATCAAGAGAGAGGAAATTACTTGACTCAAACTCCCTGTGTTATTTTGAATGCAAAGATTCCTTTTAAGGAAAAATAACAGATTAGTGGAGCTGCCTCAAACTGCTGAGCACTCCTTTTAATTATATTAATTCACTAAGCTCACAATTGTTTATGATGGAGTAGACATTACAGAGAAGGCTTTTTTTCCCCCAAAGTTTCTTGAGCTTTATCCTAGAATTTATCTTACAAATATGGATCCTTTGTGGCTTATTGGAGGCCAAAGGGCCACCAAGAAAATGCGCACTGATAGTAGACATCTATGAAGTTTTCCCCTGTATAACTCTGGTGCTTTTTTATGGGTTTATTTTTGTTATTGATCGGTGTTTGGTCCCTCAAGATTCTCCATCTATTGGGTTTGGTAAGAATCCTCATGGAATAACAGCATACTTCTGTATGGCAATATAGAACTCAGAGGTATGAGGATTTTCAAGAGCTCTCAGAAGAAGAATATATTTCTATTTGGTTAAGAAAAGGCTTCTTAAAGAAAACTTAAGAAAAATGTTTCTGTTTAGTTAAGTAATAATCTCTCTCACAGTGAGCCTGTCACTGCATTGTGCTCTTGGTAAGTGGCAATCTATGAGTGTATGGAAGGAAGGACTGAGGCACATGAGGGAGACCTTTGAAGGAAGAATCGCGCGAACAGCCAGTGTAAATGCTGGTTGCAGTTGATATAACTCTCTCTGTCGTACTCCTAATCAATTTTCTTCATAAATATGTGCTCAGGTTTAGAGTCTTGAGTCCTTCCATACTTCTTGGAAATCAGTATGTGGTATAACCAAAGACATCTAGAGTGTGGGGGAGCAAAGGACTGAGAAATGATTCACTTGGTATGAAAAAAAGTGACATTGGGGAAGACAGGTATTCTGTGGATGAAAAGATTCATTCATATATCATTTCTTCTGCAGTAGGATCAGGCTTAAAATTGTACATATGTAAGGGAATTTTTGCATTTTACTTTAAATGTCTGGGAACATTTTCTTGCTAGTATAAGGTTAACTTCAAGAAGCAAACGGTGCATAAAACCTTTCATGAAAATTTTTAAGCTCTCGAAACTGTCCACAGAAATGTGAGTTACCTCCCCAGCAGAATGTTCCTCTTCAGAGAGTAGTCAGTATTTTTATAGCATATCAGCAATACCATTTTCTGAATTTTGAGGTTTGACAAGGCAAATTTCTGCCTCAGGAACCTTCCTTTTTCCTAGGCAGGAGGGCACATGAAGTGAGGTCTGACCCGTAAAGCTCTTTGGGTGCTAGGTTTCCCTGTCCTTTTGAAAGGAAAGCCATATTTTTGTGGGTTTTTTTTCTGGTACGAGAAGCAGAATCAGCTCAGGGATAAAGTTATATTCTTCTTTGCATGTTGATTGCAAGTGATGATAAATATTAGCAAGCAAATGATGACCAGGAGACAATTCATTTCCCTCCTGGACAGCTATATAACTATTCCATGTGGATATAGAATCAACGTGCTAGGCTCCATGGGCTGGAGACCTCCATGCTGTGGTTTGTAGAGGGAAAGATGTTGTCAGGAATTACTGCTTGGTTGGTTATACAGGAAGCTCCATTACTGTTCTTGCACCAGAGACCATGCCAACTGCTTTACAGCATTCCTTCATACACTATTCAATATACGCAGAATCAACAAGGAAAACAGAGTCTTGACTGCAAGTATACTAAGTAAAGGGAAATAAATTTGCAGCAGCTATTTGTTACAGCTTCTATGTCACTGCCAGGGAGACCTGAGCTATGCCAAATAAATGACATTTTGCCAAATAAATATGGAATATGTCAGACTAAGCAGATGTCTCAACAGACAGAAATGGCCTCCCCAAAAAAATGAAATTTGGCTCTGTATTGGGTCTGGCTGGAACACCGCAGTCTATATTGTGCTGTGCTTTGTATTTGTAGTTAGAACAGTGTTGATGATAACACACAAATGTTTTGGGCTACTGCTGTGCTCATGCAGCATGAAGGCTGTCTCTCCAACCCACTGCCCCCAAAAGCCAAGAGGCTTTTGGTACATGAGATGTTGGAAGGACACACAGCCAGGACAGCTGACCAAACTGACCAAAGGGATATTCTATATCATATGGAGTCGTGCTCAACAGCAAAACCTAAGAGAAAGGAGGTGGGTGGCAGCAGGCATTTTTTTATTAAGGTATTTTTGTTCCTAAGCAACCGCTATGTGTACTGAGGCCCTACTTCCCAGCAAGTGGCTGGACATCACCTGCTGATGGGAGATAGCAAATCAATCTTCTTTTTTTTTTTTTCTTTGCTTTCAT
>VYZM01006836.1:2027-15695 GCA_013398915.1 Dromas ardeola
TTCTCGGGCTGTTAACGAAAAAAAAAACATTAACTCGGGCCCTTCCTTCTAAAGGCGAGTCAGGTGGCCCCGCCCGCAATGCAAGGGCTGGCGCTGAGAGTGCCAGTGGGGCTACCTGAGAGCCACGGGCTGGGAGATTCGTCGTGGGTGGGAAATGGACATCTAGTGCTCCCGTTTGTGAGAAATGTTCTTTCACGTGGCTAACCGCTTTTGAGAAGCCCTTTGTAACAGGTCCTTGAAAATTCTCGGTTATTCCCAGATGGGGGGGCCGGGGCTCGGAGGGGTCATCTGTTAATCCTTCAGTTACAGATGCATTAAGGGAAGACTGAACACGAGAGCACAGAACTGGCCACAGCCGTGAAACTGGAGAAAAGGAGGCTGAGGGGAGACCTTATCGCTCTCTTCAACTACCTGAAAGGAGGCTGTAGCGAGGTGGAGGTTGGTCTCTTCTCCCAGGTACCAAGCGATAGGACAAGAGGAAATAGCCTCAAGTTGTACCAGGGGAGATTTAGATTGGCTATTAGGAAAAATTTCTTCACCAAAAGAGTTACGAAGCAATGGAACAGGCTGCCCAGGGAAGTGATTGAATCACCATCCCTGGGGGCATTTAAAAGATGGGTAGACTTAGTGCTGAGGGACATGGTTTAGTGGTGGACTTGGCAGTGTTAGGTTAATGGTTGGATTCAATGATCTTAAAGGTCCCTTCCAACCTAAACAATTCTGTGATTCTATGACTCAAAGGGTCAAACGAGTCCTTGGGCAGCGCTCTGCTAGCACAGAGAAGCATCACCTGCCACCGTCTCATGAAAGGCAGTCTCCCTTTCCCGTGGTATGAGGAAACAGGCCGCATAGGGAAGTAAGATTTAGACTGTTTAACTAGCAAACTATTTAAATCATATCTGTCTTCTAAAGATGTGATAACATTCAGCATCTGTTGAAAGACTCTTCAATGCAGTTTCCCGGTTGCTTTTCAGTCTTTGGGGTTTCTCCAGTTCTTAGCCCGTACTTAGCTTTCTAAGAGCGTAGCCAAACCAATAAATCTAGGTAATGGGTAATTAAGCAGTCAGCAACTGAGATAAAGGCAGCCACTCCTGTAACTGACAAGTTTTATTGGGTATGTACATAAGTACATAAAACATAACCTCCGTTAACAAGCTTGCACCAGTCCGCTGGCCGGCTGTCCTGGGTGCCTCAGGAGCTGGAGGCTTGTCTCCAATTAATTCAAGCAGAGATTCATGCAGATGTGTTTGCTTGTTCTTCTAGTCCTCTTGTACATTTTTTCCCAGTTACTCGATGCTGGGAATGCCTCTGCTTACTCACTGGTTGATCTTCCTCCTCCAGCTGTTATGCTCCTTTATCTCTACAAGGGCTTTTTTCCTTATCTCTTTCTGTTTTACTTAAAGAGTCTTAAAAATCACACAATGACAGCTACTCTCCGTTTTGGATGAGGGAGTGGCCCATCACAAGTTCCTTACACTAACCTTCATGCATGTCAGCTACAGACTGCTGGTCTACAAGAGCGTACCTAGGCAAACCCCCAATGATTACTGTGTTTTATGGCGGAGGTAAATATCAAATAAGAGTGAATCTCAGCTATATGTTACTTGCCAAAGTAAGTAATGAATCAGGTGCACAACTCTGATTTTGCATCTCATATGTAATTGGCCAACCACATTGAGATTGATTTCTTCAAAAAGGGAGTAAGTATCATCACTTATAAACAAAATAACACCTTAAAAATAGCAGGTCCATGGATAAGCACCCTTTTTTTTTTTTTCCTATTTGGAAAATCTGTAGTTTATCCAGTCTGGGTAAGCTCGAATCAAACCTAGCAAGAAGTTTGAGGCAACAAAGGGTTGCTATTCCTGGGCTGCCCTGATCATGTGTTTGTAATAGCTTTGATGGCTGTTCTAGTCCCAGTCATAGGTGTCCTTGAGTCTCCTGGCAGAAAGCTGTTCTTTCTGCATCCATTTTTAAGGCTGCTAGCGGATTTGATTCAATGCAAGAAGCATAAAGCAGCAGTTACTACCAAGACACAATATGAATACCTTAAGCTGGAATGCTCCCAGAGTACTGGCGTGTTTTGTAGCCTGAAGAATGTATATCCCTGAAACACAATGAAGTTGCCCTGATCTACTAACAAACGGAACATGACACAGTGATGCTGCTAAGCTGTTTGACAGTTTGCTTGTTCGCTTGCTTTTTCCAGGAGCATATGCCTAAATTGGGGCAGCTGCATCTGCTTGGTTTCCATTTTTTTAATCAATCTAATGATATTTTGCTTCCCATCATTTTTTTTCCCTGAAATATAATGGAGATGTGGAGATGCTCAGAACCTGACTAGACATGGTCCTGGGCAGCCTGCTCTGGCTGACCCTGCTTGAGCAGGAGGTTGGGCTAGATGATCTCCAGGGGTGCCTTCCAACCTCAACCACTCTGTGATTCTGCCATTCCCATATCAGAAACTATCGGGGGGGAAGCTTTAAGACTTCAAACCAAGGGATGCCATTATCTTCTTGGCAAGCACTGCACATAACTTTTTGCAGTGTTAACAAGCAGTCTTGCCCAGGCTATGGAAAATCGCATGCATTGTTGGAGCTGAAATACTTGGAATAGTGTTTCCTGTCAAAGGGGTTCAAAGAAGAGGAAGCCAGCAAACTGCTCACGTTGTTTTTTTCTCTTTTAGAGCTATGCAGTGTCAGTGCTCTATATATGAATGATTAATGTATCACTCTGCATCAAAAGCTCTTTCAGTGTAGGTGAAAATGGTTGATCAAGACTGAAGTTTAAAAAACAACCTTCAGTGGGCAGCCACAATCCTTCAAATGTCTTTAATAAATTTCCTACTTTCTATTCAGGTGGCAGTTTTGTTGAGTGTAAATGAATTGCTGTAAAAGCTGTGGGTAGGTATGGCATTCCTTTTGGCGCTACAATACCAAGAGACCGGTAAAGCTGAAGGTTAGCTAGAGCTTACTGCAAAATGGGAAAATAATTATTCTCATATGTAGTGCTTCTCCTTATCTACTGTCATTCTCACCAGGGCTTTTTCATTGCTTTTCTCCAACAAGCTCTTCATTAGACATGGGGGTTTGGTTATTTCAGCTATTTAAGCATTTTGGGCTTTTTAAAAGAGCATTGAACCTTTTAAAACTGCTACATTGGCTTTGTCAAAACAAAAAATGGAAAGGGGACTTGTAAATCACTAGCCAGATGAAGTTCAAAGTCATCAAGCACTGAAATTGCTCTGAAGTACTAAAAAAAGGAGCCAAGGCTTGACACGGTGGTGTTTCTGAACTAATACAGCTATTTTGAAATGCAAGAACATTTTCAATAGCATCTGTCTAGATTCAGGCAGTTGTATTTTAATAGTGATCTCGTAAATGCTGGCTTACCATTTATGTCAACATGGAGACACTTTGCTTCTTTCCTGTTTCCTTGAAATATGGACACATTACCCAATTTGTGCACTTTATTGCTTTATGAGTTTTTAAGACAGCCAAACCAAACCCTTTTCTGAAGATTTCTCCCAAATTACCAGCTTCTAATTACTGAATTGTCTGCAAGATGCTACATGTACATTAACCCATAATTGCCCACATCTTGGTCACAGAATCACAGAAATGTTGATTGGAAGAGACGTCTGGAGTCCCACCTCCTGCTCAAAGCGGAACTATAAGCAGCACCAGTTCAGGTCAGCCATGGCTTTGTCCAGACACATTTCAAAAACCTCCAAGGACGGAGATCCAGTAACCAGGATTAACTTCCTCTTTCGTTCTTTTGCATACATTTGTACTTTGAATGTGAACATATTGATCTTCAACCCCCCCACACTTCTAAGCAACTGTGCTATACACTACAAGCATGACAAGGATACAGCAATGGGCCTGTCACTTGCACTGTTTTTAAATTGATGGGACTATATTTTCCCTTTCATTCTGTTTCAGTATTCCCATCTTGTTTTGTTGATGACCATTTCTCCATCTGTCCACAGCCAGTGAAATTACAGACTGCAAGTCTAATGAGCCCATAGCAGTCATCACTTCTCCAACAGAAAAAGTCTTTAATGCAAATTGATGCTTAAACCTTAACAAAGCAAGCCTCAGCATGAGAAAACTGACTCCTGTTCATTTCTCTTATTGCAATTCCTGTACAGTTTAGGGCACAAGGTCACTAAGGTTTCTGACTAATTCAAATCACTTGTGCCCCGCTAACAATAGCTTGAAGTGGGGGAATCAGCAGGCTTTGAAAGTATCTTTCACTTTGTTAGTACGAAAGATTTCCAGATTCATGGAAAACCACTCCGTTCTGTGCCCTCATTCAAGTCCTTATCTCATGGCCAGCCTGTTTCGTACCACTGCTCTCTTACTACCTATTTGGGTGTTTTAGCTCCTAGAAAGGTTGGGTCGTTTTCTATATTATCACCTTGGAGCAAGCAGTGGCTTGAAAAAACCACCATGCAAAAAGACAGTGTATTTACCAGTTGGGATACAGAGGCCCAGGTGAAAAGCTACTTGTTTTTTATGACTTCGCGGAGTGAAGCACGTCTGCTGTCTCCTGCCTGTGCCTGTGGCCACAAGGTGGCCTCCTCCGTGTTCAATCCCACTCCTGGTCCCCTGGTAAGGTGGCAGGGAAACACTAATGTCACCATGGCAAGAAAACAGCAAACGGCCAGGTCACCACTGCAAGAGATGCTGTGGTCTCACAGATGGCTGGTCCCTGTCAGGCCTGAGGTGCAGCTCCCTGGAATCAGACTTCTGACTGTGCGAGGCCGAGGGAACGAACACCCCCACGCCACACAAGAAAGCGGCCAGCTGCAATAGTGATGGAGACCTGTGCCGCAGTGAGTGTATCCAAGTGGAATGGCCTGGTTTATACCGGTGAGCCGTAACATTGCAGGGACTGCTCTAAGCACACAGCCATGCTGGGAATCACCTGGAGAGAGGGCTGGCTGGTGCACCTCAGTCCACCATCTCCCTGGTCAGGCAGTTGTGTTCCAGTGCCCTGAAGGGGGTCTCCAGGTGTGGGTGTGAGTTCAGAACTGCAGAGGCCCAAGTTAACCCTCTCCTATGTCACCTACTGTGTAGGGAGAACTTCTCTCATAAGTGAGGGAAGAATTAATTTACTCACCTGAGCTCTCAGCTTTCCTACCACATTTCATGAAAACATGCGTAGTCATCTACCTTCTTCCCTCCAGGTATGAGTCACATGGACAAATTAAGGAGAGCAAGCAGCGTGTTGCAAAACCATGTGTACATTTGTTTCTGAATAGTAATTCCAGAACCAAGAGACTTCCCATCTCCTCTCCCACCTTGCATGGCATGCTGTCCTCACAAGGAACTGCTATGTGCTGTTGCATGTCCTGTTGTCTACCACAGATAAGAGCTTCAGCTGCTTCCCTTCTGCCCTCAAGTTCAGCTGGACAGCTGGATGCCAAAGCACCTAAGGGAAAGCACTTTAGCACAGATAATTCTCTGCATACGGCCCATAAAACAACAGTGCTGTTTCAAAACCCTGGGCTGCGCCAGGATCTGCCTCTGGGCAACCGCCCTCTGAGCGATACTGGATCTAAGGCGAAGAACCCATCCCTCCTCCCGCCAGACCCCGCCGAGCAGCCCTCCCCGGCGCGTTTCCTCGGGTACAGAGCTGCGGGGTACCCAGCCGAGAGCCCCAGGGCTGTGCGGCTCCCCCCGCAAGGACGGCGGGGAGCGGGTCCGGCCGCCGATGCGCTACGCTGCGCGGTGCCCCGGGCAGGGGGTGCTTCGGCGGCCTCCCCTCCGGGCCGGCCCCGGCCCCGGTTTCCAGCCCGGCGCCTCCCGCTCCGCCCAGGAAGCGCCCTTTGCCCGCGGAGCAGGAAGCTGCTGCCGGCGCGCAGCGGGGCGGGCGCCGGGCGGGAGCGGGCGCCCTGCAGGTAGGGACGGCTCGGCACGGAGCGGCACGGCGGGGGCGGGGCACCCTGCGGCGCGCGGCGGGNGGCGGCAGTGAGGGGCAGGGCCGGGGGAGCCCGCGGGGGTCGGCGTCGGCTCTCGGGGGAGGCCAGCCGCAGTGAGAGCCGGGCTTTAAACCCGTGTCTGAGCCTTTGTCTGTAGGCACTGTGGAGAAAGGAGCTGCCCGGAGGAGAAGTGCAGCTCGAAGGGGAGGGACAACTTGCCCCTCTTGTAGACCCCGCTCTGCTGTAGTTGCCATCCTTGGCTGCTTGCATCCCGTAACTGTAATGCAGTCCCCCCCCCATTTCGTCCCTTTCATCTGCCGCAGAGCAAATGCGTATCTTTCCCCCGTTTTCACCCAGTGCCTCTGATCGCTGTTGTGGACAGGCAGCTTTGCGCCCCCGCCCCTGCTATGTGGAGAATCCTTGTTTCCCAAAACTACTCAGTACTTGCCCCCTTCTGCACACCCCCCTGCCCTTGGGTGCTCTGGCAGTGCCTTCTGCAGCGGCCCTCCCGTTCCACCTCCTGTGTCTGTCCCGCAGTGCCCTCCCTGCATCCCGAGCTGGGCACGGAGCCGGGCAGGAAGGCAGTTGCTGACAAGTGCTGCAGTTCATGAGCAACTCAAGACAGTACAGAGAAAGGAGGCTCTCATGCCCAAGTGATATGTGTGCGGCTGCATAATTAACTGTTTTCTGTGATAAAAATGTCTTCACCTTTTGATCTTACTGCAAGCATTATCTATCCCAGATAATAGTTGGGGAGAGGAAGATTTGAACGTCTTCTTCTGAATTGCAGGTTTGGGCTGTTGTGCTTGGCCGTGCGGAGCCTGCTTAGCCACTGACAGCACTTCAGGGGCAGACTGCAGGACCTCAAGGAGCACGAGAAGCTGAAAGTATGGCATTCCGCACCAGGATGGGTCCCATAACCTCCACAGCTTGGTACAGCCACGGGTGGAATACAGAGCTGAGTGGTTGGAAGAGAAAATAAGTAGCTATTTGCAAATAGCTAAGGTAAAGAACATAAATTGTAGGACCCAGCTACAAAATCCATATATGCTGTCACAATAGTAAAGCCAAGGCCCCAGGAACAGTATGGTGTGTTTGCAAAGCCCCTGCTGGGGCTCCAAATTAGATACTCTTCATATCTTGTTTTAGCAAAGCTGTGGATGTTGCATACAGTAGCCCCACACAGCCACATACACAGGCGTTCTTCCAGTAACAGATGAAGTCCCTGAAGCAATGTCCCCTCTGTTGTTGAGGTTTGTCCCCTCCTTTCACAGAGACATGACTGTGATCGTGGGAACGGAAGAAACTCTTTCTTACTCCAGACTAGCCTGTTAATTGTATAAAGGTTATCTGCTTTCTGCTGAGCAAATCTGAGCATAGCACCAGTGTGTCAATGGCAACCTGAGCTACAAAATTTTTGCAGGGTCAGAAGGGAACTCTTTCTTCTACCTTGTCTCCTTTCTTAGATGTTTCCCCAGGTGGTTGTTATTGGACATTTGTCGGATGGTGGTACGACCTCTGAAACGGTGAGAGATTTGCTCCTCCAGAGTTCCTGCTTCTTGACAGCTTTCAGAGAGAATCCCTGCTGTTTGTGGTGAGCTGCCTGGGGGAAAGGTCTGTGTGTGGACAGGGTTTTGACTCCTCCTGCTCTAGAGCGGGAGTGGGCCATCTGGTACATATTGCAGCATGTAAATACCTTGGGTGGCTCCTACTGCCAAACTGTTGCAGCAGAAATTCTCGGTAATGGCAAAGTCCTGAGAGCTGTAGGGCTGCAGAAAGCAACCTCCCTTTGTATATCAGCTTGGAACTGCTGGAAATGATCCATCTGCAGGGGTGGGCCACTTCAGCGTTCAGCAAATAATTAAAGTAGGAACTCTGATTATTAACTTTTAAGGCTGATTTTTTTTTAAGATTGCAGTCTTTCTCTTTTGCTTGCCCTCTTTCTTTCTGTCCAGCTTTGCCACCTAGGATCAAAGACTTCAAGACCAGTGGTTTTATAATCACTGGAAACAGAGGTCCAAAACTGTTCCCTTCATCTGAGTTGTCTCCCTGATTCTGAGACTATCTATCCCCTTATTACCCATTACCTGCCATTAGGTAGCTGTTGGTGATGGATGAAGTGGTCCAGGACCAGGCACCCATCAGTTTACAGTGTTTGTTTGCACCAGAGCCCATCTGTCCAGTTAGCTGATTCCATATGGAGCTTGAGTAGTTGTCTGGAGGTTTTGGTTGTCTAGAGAGATTGGTAGCTTGAAGCAGAGTTCAGGGAGTGTGTTTTTGAAGTGACGCAAACTACTATTAAGTAACTATAAAGATTCAAAGGGGGGAAAAAAAGTAACATCTTAAATGTTTTAAAAATATTCCCGTAAGTGATCTCAGCTTTAGCTGTGATGCACGTCAGTTTTGGGTCCTAGATTCATCCACATGCTATCCTTTCCCTGCCATCTTCGATTCTTACTTTTTAAAATTAAGTAGGATTTTTCTTACCATTGTATTTTCTCTGTTCTTCTGCATTTTTTTCTGCAGCAACTACTAATGTCTATCCTATTGATGCTAACTGCTGTTGCTTACTGTTTGGCTGGTTTTGGCCTTAAAATAGTAAATACTGAAGGAAAAAAATCTTGTCTTTGGTGCTGATAGCGTTTATATATTCCATTCTTCTATGCAACCACTCTGCTTGTTCCCCATATTCAGCAGGGGCAGTAGATTTTAAGACACATGAAAAGTTTTTGCCAAATATTCAACTGAGATTACTTTTGTTTACTTTTGTAAGAAGGGTCCCTGATTACTGTAACTGCCCAGATGGACCAAGAAGAAGAACAAGATCATGAGGCCTTGGAGGAGACACACATGGGTGAGGAATAAGTTAGATAAGTTTACAAACACAGAGCAAACAAAATGCTTTTTCAGATGCCTCTGTGTTAATTAAGGCACTTTATTCCATGCAGCTCACATTGAGACCCGCTCTTTCCCCCCCAGGGCTGGCAGACAGCCTGCCTTTTTAGCCTGCTGTTAAGACTATGTATGAGAAGGCAGAATATTAAGGAGACAAAATGTGAAGATTTCTGGGGGACAAGGAGACACCTGTAGCATTGCCCTTGGTTCTGCTGTTCATGGCAGATATGCTCTGGGTTGCATGATGGCACCGTACAGCCTCTCTCGCAGCTAGTTTTCCATTTGCTCCCAGTCTTCCCTTTACTGCTTCTCCTACGCGGTGCAGACCAGGCTCCCTAGGAGAACAGCTTGCCCATTCTCTACTGTGCCTCTTTCCAGCAAGAATCACAGAATTGTACTTCTTTTCCAGGTGGTGAGCTAGGTCCCCTTCCAGATCACCTTGCAAGTGCAGATCAGCAGGATATGTTGGCAACAGGGTCCAGGGGAGGAGAGGAACAGCTGGGGGACAGCCATAGAAGTCAGAGCAGTTGCACAGAGGAGCAGCAAGATGACTGTGAGGAGGAAGAGGAGGCTAAGCTGCCTTGCTCTGATATCAGCCTGGTGAAAAGACAGGAGAGAAGGGTGGCAGCAGCCTCACGGCGAGCCCCTCGTGCAGAGCGACCCACCATCTGCTCTGAGTGTGGCAAAGGCTTCAGTCGGAGCATCCACCTCATCCAGCACCAGCGAATGCACACTGGGGAGCGCCCGTTCCTGTGTGGGGAGTGTGGCAAGGGCTTCAGCCAGAGCTCCCATCTCATCCAGCACCGGCGGGTCCACACGGGCCAGAAACCCTACACCTGTGCCGAGTGTGGGAAGAGCTTCAGCCAGAGCTCCAACCTCCTCAAGCACCAGCGCATCCACACTGGGCTCAAACCCTACGTGTGCAGCGAGTGCGGGAAGATCTTCAGCGACAGCTCCACCTGCATCAAACACCAGCGTATGCACACAGGCGAGCGGCCCTACAAGTGCCCAGCCTGCGGGAAAAGCTTCAGCCAACACTCCCACCTCCTTCAGCACCAGCGAGCCCACGACGGCATCCGGCCTTACGCCTGTGGGCAGTGTGGCAAATGTTTTGGGCAGAGCTCTGACCTCATTAACCACGCTCGTACCCACACGGGTGAGAAGCCTTACAAATGCAGCCAGTGCGGCCGGGGCTTCAGTGGCAACTCCAACCTCATCAAGCATATCCGCATCCACACTGGGGAGCAGCCCTACCGCTGCACCCAGTGTGGGGAAAGCTTTCGGTTCCAACCCCAGCTGGTGCGCCACCAGAAGCACCATACAGAGTAGATGGTGGAGAGGAGAAGGTCATGTGGGCCACAGGCAGCCACCTGGTGTTGGGAAGACACACAGCTGCTCCCTGGACACCTCACACAGGACATGAATTTTGGGGAAGGGAGCCCTCAGAGCCTGTCCCCTTCTGGGTAAATCTGTTTGTGAGCACTGCCCAGACACTGGAGCAAAGAGGGAGGCCACTGCTGAATGAATTGGTGCATGTTCACTGTGGTGCGGTACTTGTTCTGAGCCCCCCTTTTGGGGATGGGAAAAAGAAAGGTGCTCACAGTATGGTACGTTCAAGGCCAGAGAGGAGAACATAGAAATGTTCCAAGGATCAGTGCCTTTTTCTGTTATTTCCGTGGGGAGTTTTGTCCTCACAGTAAGGCCACAGCCTGGGATAATCGCTCCCCTTAGAATCCACGTCTCCCACTTGCCGATATTCTTGGGTTTAGGCGGTGTTAGCATCTATTTATTTTAAAACCCCACAACGCTTTGCTGGGTGCCTCTGTGTACATGTTGTGGGCCCAGCTGACGCTCTGTTGGGGCCACATCTATGTAACGGTATTTTTGCTGGGTCGTATGGTTGTTAAATTGGCAGTTCCACAAATTACACTGCTGTTTGTTTGACAGCAGTAATTAAGTAAGTTAACATCCTAATAGGTATTGCTCTCAGATTCTTGTTTAGGTGCTTTTGTGGGTGGCACTTTATGAATGTTTTTATAAGACTTTTTAAAGTATTTAGGATGACTTTTTTAATTGTGATCTTCTAATTGTCTGTTGATGAACAGAAAGAGGATGATGTTTGAAAAATAAGCTATGTCAAACCTTGATTTTATATTAAATGTTAAAAAAATTTTCTGGCATAAAAATTTTTAACTTAAATGCTATGATTTTGAGTTGTTAATGATTGTGAAGAAGTGATTATGACACCAATTTCTAGATTTTCTGTGATACTTTTGTGAGTGGATTTGACATCTTTAATAATGACTTTCTAAGAAATATGGGGAAGGCAGGACTCTGAGAAAGCAGAAGGAACTGACCTCTGAAGACATCTTCTTCATTTTGAGGAGGAGAATACTACTACTGGGAGTCTGTCCTTAAAAGGAATTCTTGCTCAGGCGACCGCTTGGTACGGGGGAGGAGAGAACTGGCAGTAATAACAAAGATGTTAATATCTCTAGCACGGAAGAACTCCCTGTAATCAATGTGGCAGTGTATACTGAAATGCCTGTTCCACCCACGGAGCCAAACAGGGGAAGAAATCACAGTGTGCTTTAGGCAAGAAAATGAAGTGATCAAATCTGTTGTGCTGTAGAATTTTTATTTTCAGCAGCGCATATAGGCCTAATGCTAATAATGAGCTTTCACAAGGAGATGAGCTCCCAAATGGGGGATATCACTAAGGCCAAAGAGAACGCCCAGCTTGAAGAGCACAGGATCCTGAGGAAACAAGCAAGCTGTGAACAGTAGCCATGTGACTGGAATTACTGGCTGAGTAATGCAGATACATCTATACCTCCCTTAGCCACCAACTGCTATCACAGAGGGCACAGCTTCATGCTTCATTGGCGGTAGATCTGGTTTAAGTCATTTTGTCTCACTCTACTCCCACCTTCCCCCCTAGAGCCTGAATTAATACAGCTGTGCTGACTGACTGTTCACATGGCTGTGCCCTACATCATATCCATAAGATGAGACACGTTTTTTAAGTGACAGATTTTGGAGAGTTCATTTTAAACTGCCTTAGTCCAGTCTAGACCCTCACAAGCAGTAGGGTACACACCACTGAGAGGCTTGGTGTCAGAGGAGAACAGACAGGCCAAAAAAGGAAATAAATAACATGACCGGTATTGCTGTTAGTTCCCAAGAAACACATCATTTATGATGTTTATTACTTTTCTTCTTTTTTTTTTTTAACGTTTCTAGGGAGGACTAGACCTGGAAAAGCCTGACACATTGCCTTTATTGTCTTTGCATTCCCCCAGCTTCATCAGGAAGACACATACCCCCATTGCCACAGTACGATGGAAACTACAATTAACTTACGTGGTGCCCATGCCACACATACTGTTACCAAAATATGTATTTACTCTGAATGGTAGTTCTCCCCCGTAAACTGGCTGAAAACGTCTCTCTTGCCTTGAAGTTGGACTGTCAGCCTGTTTTGTGTGTTTGTGGAAGGAGCAAAGCAATGCAATGAACAGAACAGTTACATCTACGCAATAAAAGACACCAGGGGCACAGAAACCAAGTGCTATTAGCCCAGGTGAACTCCTTCCAAAAATGCCAGGTTGCCATCTAGCTAGACGTGGCCCAAGCTATCTGTTGGGTTTGGTGGGCCTGTGCCCTAGCATGCTAGACACATAGTTCCTGCAGGGTGCCCTCGAGGACAGCCTTGTTCAACCTTGTTCTAATTGGTCCTTTAGGAGCAATTAGAGTCACTGGATGTGGACTACTGCAAACAATTTTACTCCAGGATATAGCATAGAAATACACCAATACATTATACAGAGCAGATGATCAGGGACTGAGCACCCAGCTTCATTCCCAGGGGCTATATTGCACACTTCTGTAGATATAACCTAAGGGTACTAATCAGCTAAGTAAGATGATCAATATTCATGCAGCATTTCTCAGTTGCCTGTGTTGCCACTTGATGTGTTGAAGCACACCGGCATGTTCCCCTACATTTTGCTCCTGTGCTTGAATTCAGAGCTTATCTGCAGGCAGCTGTTTTCCTTCTTTCCTCCAGGCTCTCATCACCAGCTGCTTCACAAACACCAGTGTCCTCCCTCATTAGCTTAAACAGTTTGTCCAATATTTTGACCATGGATTCTTTCTGGTTTTCCCATTAATCAGAACAAGCTTAATCATTAAATCAATGTAATTGAGATACTCAAACAGGAACTCAGTTAAGCTTGGCTGCAAGAGCTGCTGCTTAATTGATTTGCCTTTACTTAAAGTTCAGCTTTTCATGGAAGTGCGTGGATCTCAGGTCTCCCCAGCAATACTTGGGATGCTACCCGAACTCTTCCTTTCAAAGATCTTTGCAGTAGTACAAAACTGTGTTCATGCCTTTCAAATACATTTTGAAATGTGTTCTCTGCGTGCTGCACATGCTCAAGTGTTGAACTTTTAGACTTATAATTCGTTTGAAATCCACTAAAGCCTCTTGTTGTTGGGAGCTCTGTTAACTCCAGACTCAGTGATATGATGAGGGAAACTGGGACACTTGGGAATTGTTTCAGCTACAATGTAGCATCTTTGCTTAATTAAGAAGTGTCTCTCATCAGGATGACAGGCTGTCCATGGAGACCTCTTGATTACAGAGCTCTGCTGCAGTAACTTTCCTTTTACAACTATTCACCAGAACCAGCCCAACTTGCATCTTACTGAAACTGGGGAGTGAAATTTTCCACTCAGGCACCATACTGACCTGAACAGAAGGCAGACACAGATCTCTCTTCTCAGAAGTGAAGATGAAAATTTCCATATATAAACATATATGTCTATTTAAAAAAAAAAAA
>VYZM01006836.1:15716-61719 GCA_013398915.1 Dromas ardeola
AAACACAACACCAAACAATCCACATTTCACTCCCCCAGTACTACTTAAAACATACCTTCGGCTCCGAGTCTGCTACCCACACAAGTTCTGTCACTCTGGTCGTCAGGGGAAGGCCTATCTGTGCATGGGACCTAGTGCTCTCCTTCGGTATTGGCAGCTCAGTCCAGCAAAGATACAGGTTCCAAGTAGTTGGTTCTGGCTGCTGGGGATGCACAGTGCAGTCTCTGCAAATCAGGTGCACTGGGATGCTCCAGACTGTAGTTTTGCTAATTTGAGTAGTTTTACCTTCCCAGAAATCCTGAGCACTTGACTGCGCTGGTAGTTTTAGCTCAAAGTGCTGGAGCTCTGAGTTCTAAAGAAAAACATTCCAGGCACCAGGCCCACACATCCTTTCAGCACGTACTTAGTAATAGTAGCCAAGCAACTGCATGAAAATTTGTAGGATCTGCATTTTAGGTAGGTATTCCTCAAACTTTAACCGTGCAGGCCTACCCTTCAAAGTCTAAGATTGCCGAAAACTTGAAAGAGAAACCCAGGAAGAGCTTATATAGCTAAGGTAGTCTTTGTTTTGGTAACCTCACTCTTCTTGCAGAATCTTACTGATCTGAAGATGAAAGAGGGGTTGCAGTTCCCCTTTGTTGGAGATGCTGACGGGGGGATGCTGTCAGCAGCAGGGCTGCTCCCTAAGGGGAGCCTACAGCCAGCAGCAGCAAGCCAGGCTGCGCTACGCCCTGTCCCCCACAAGGCACAATCCCAAAGTGCCAGCGCCCTCTGGGCAGTTCTTGTTTGGCTGGCTTGCTTTAACCGGTACTTACTCCTACATCCTCCAGTCGGAGGGCTATTTGCATGGACCACACATGTCTTTTCTGTGATTGTACATGGATTTAGTGATGACAAATAGGTGCAGCGGTCCTTAGGTGGGACACAGCAGTGTATCTGCAAGAGGTAAATCTTTTAGCTTTTTATGCTGCAGTTTTACCTGATCTCCACCTTACTGGATGTTAAAGTCCTTGCCAAAATTTGTAGTTCCAAGGTGAGCGGGACTGAGGCCTGTAGAAATACACATTCTGGCTTTGCCAGGAAGCAGGGAACTTTAAGAGACTAAATAAATTAATCATTTAGCAGGCTCTTGAGTGTAAAACGCATCCAATTGGAGCTCAAACTCTCACTACCCTGGAGTACCTATTCAGAGACAAGTGTGCTGACTAATCTGTTGCACAAAGAGATGTGATAACTGGGACATGAAAATCACCAACACCTGCTCTAGAGGGGCTCACAGAAACAAACTTGAGATATAACCAGAAAGAATTTCTACCCCACAGTGAGCACTAAGTGAAAGCACTACACCTCCTGTAATAACCGGTCCTGTGCCACTTTAGGCAAATGTTTTCAGGCTCATGTCTCTAATTCAGAAATGTCCCTGAATCACAAACCTGTATGTACAGCCAAGAGCTCTGGACCAAGCGGGTCTGGGCACAAAAAGGCCTTACCTGTATGAGGGGTAACCAGAAGTTACTGCGGGAGCAGTAGGGGCACCTCTGGCTTCTACCTTGCCAGCATAAAAATTTCCCCAGCCAGAAGCGACTTCCCACCAAGCTGGGTGACTTCACAGTATTTCTGTTATCACGTCTTCCTCACCCCACATTTGTCTTCAAGGAATGGGCACCTTACCTTCCTCTGGTAGGTTTGGCGATTTCTTCACTGGGCAGGGGGACGGGGCGTTGAGGGAAGGGGAAGGAATAAAGACGCCCAAAGAAAACGCTGGAGTAATGACGATTTTCAGGGGCTACACGCACCATTCGATCCGCCTTTCACCAGACCTCCGACTCTTACCGCGCGGCGGCCGCTACCAGCCGGTAACGGCCGTTAACGGCCGTAACGGCCGGCGCGCGGCGGCAGGGCCGGCCGCCAGGGGGCGCCCCTCCACAATGCGGTGCCAGCGGAGCGATGCTGCCCGGGCCGCCCCCCGCCCCGCCCCCAACCTCGCCAGCCTGTGAGGGGGCGACTGAAACCAAGCGGGCCGGGCCCGGCGGGGCCAGTCGGCTCTGAGCGAAGCGGCAGGTGGTGAATCGAGTCCCCCCCGGCCCCTCTCCCCAGCACAGAAGGGCGTGGGGGGTATTGTTTCGGGTTACTTGGGGGGGGTTCCCCTCAGTGCTGTGTGCCAAGCTGCAGGGCCGGGTGGGTCTCTGAGGAGAGAGCTTGCTTACGTGGTATTTTTGGCCCAGGAGCCACACCTGTTGACTTAAAATTATAGAATCATAGAATAATTTGTGTTGGAAGGGACCTTTAAAGGCCATCTAGTCCGACCTCCCTGCAGGGACATCTTCAACTTGGATCAGGTTGCTCAGAGCCCCATCCAACCTGGTCTTGAATGTTTCCAGGGATAGGCCATCTACCATCTCTCTGGGCAACCTGTACCAGTGTTTCACCAACCTTACAGTAAAAAATTTCTTCCTTATATCTATTCTAAATCACCCTCTTTTAGTTTAAAACCATTACCTCTTGTCCTATCACAACAGGCCTTGCTAAAATATCTCTCCCCGTCTCTCCTGTAGGCCCCCTTTAGGTACTGGAAGGCTGCTGTAAGGTCTCCCCGGAGCCTTCTCTTCTCCAGGCTGAACAACCCCAGCTCTCTCAGCCTGTCCTCATAGGAGAGGTGCTCCAGCCCTCTGATCACCTTTGTGGCCCTCCTCTGGACTCGTTCCAACAGGTCCATGTCCTTTGTACGTTGGGGGCCCCAGAGCTGGACGCAGTACTCCAGGTGGGGTCTCACCAGAGGGAGTAGAGGGGCAGAATCACCTCTCTCGATCTGCTGGCCACGCTGCTTTTGATGCAGCCCAGGATATGGTTGGCCATCTGGAGGGCTGAAAGCGCATATTGTTGGCTCATGTCCAGCTTTTCACCCACCAGTACCCCTAAGTCCTTCTGGGCAGGGGACTTAATAGGGTATGAATGTGAGGATCGAGCCTGCATTGTAATGCTTGTGTCTGGATCCACGTTTGCCAAGGGTATAAAGCTGGGGCGTTAGTTCAGTGCACAGCCAAAATTCAAGTGGAGTTGTGATGCAGCCCGGCATTTGGGAAAGGTGTCTGGAGCAGGGCTGAGCTTGCTGGGTCTTGACCAGCATTGCCCTAGGAAACAGGTGGCCCTGGATTGCTTTCCTTTCCACAGGGAACAAACTGAAGAGCCAAGGGATGACGTGCCTTGCACATGAAAATACAGACCAGAGTTGGGAGCTGCATGCACTTCTCCTGCACCCGACTGCTGATAACGCTTAGCGGATATGGATCTAAACATGTAAATGCTGTTCAGATTACATCTGCACACAGTGTGAGAGTCCACATCCATTATTTATAACAGGGAGATGGGATCTGAATGAAGTTACTTGTTTATGAGAAAGGAAAAACATCAGTCCAGAGTACTGCAGACATAAGCACAAAGGGGTCAAACTGCCAAAAGGAAAGAACGCGTCTGTAGAAAAAAGATAAAGTTTCCCAATAAAATCCACAGGGAAAAAGCTTTTAGGTCTGCAAAACCAGGGGAGAGTTTCTCCTTTCTGTGAAGTAGTGTGGCTCCATGGGGTACTTCTAGGGGTTTCTTGCATGAAAGGAGGCTGGGCAGAATGTGCTCGTATATGTTATCCTGTGAGCTAGGTATGAAATTTATGTAGGGGTCTGCTGCTTCACTGGAAAATGTTTGGTTTGTCATCCATTAATCAAAAAAGAGATGAAAACTGCTCCTGTAAACCACTCCTTTCTTAGTAAAAAGTGGGCAAATTGTTTGCCTGCACGATAATAAAAAGGCAGATTGGCAGTAGCTTTTCCTGCTTTTATTCTCCATGGTGACAACTCAAAAGCAACAACTTTGAAACTGCAAGCATGGCAAATGTATAATGCTTGGTAATTGGGGATAAGGATGTGTCCCCAAAAGCTATAAAAGTGTTATATTTTCATTACACAGAGTATTGTTATGTCCTTCTCCCCCCCATTTTTAAAATAAGCTCATTACAGGTGAGAAGGGCAATTTAAGTAAAATAACAATAGCCGAGTACAGCAAAGAAAGCCACTCATTGCATAATGGAGAGAAAATAGCTGTTGCAGGCAAGCAACAGCAGCAGGAAAAAAAAAAGACAGCTTATTAATAAACAGCAAGAGGATTATTCCCCTGGGCCAGGGCTTTCAACAGGGTCTATGAAAAGTCAGCAACAGCGGGCACCTAACTCCCACCCCAGAGTCTCCGGACTGTAGCTCGTACGAACAGAACTGGAGGTGAGCCTGTCGGGACACATGATGGGGACAGTGTTGGTGCCCTGCAGAGTGTCTGCCTGGGACAGGAATGCTCAAGAGGCTCCTTTCACCTCTGCGTTCCTTTTAGTGCTTGGGGCACAGAGGGTGTGTTGTTCTTGGAGCACTAGTAGAGGCTTTGCAGAAAAAAATATATTTTTCTATATAAAGTGAGCAGGTGCGGTGGAGAACCACCACCAGGCATTAGAGATTAAAACCTTGCCATTTCCTTGAACTGAATTTTGCTTTTAAAATGAGCCTGTCAACTTTTAATTCATACTTATAAACTCAAGTGTAACTAATAGCATCTTGGATTCCCATTTGCTTTCTATGACTCATGAAATGTTGCTTCGCTCTGCCACTGCTCTCACCAAGGACAATGAAAGCTGAATACATTTGCTTTTTCTGTTTGCGCTTCAGAGCTCTGACTGCAGCTGCCCTGGGGTTGAAAACAATACTTATTCGTTTTGAAATTATGTTCAGCTTTAATTTTTAAAATGTTTCCAGTAACATATTTGCTTGGGCTTAAGAGAGTATCTGGATGGCTTGGGGTTTTGTTTGGTGTGTTCTGTAGTTTTGGTTTTATAGGGGGTAAAAATGACTTTTTACAAAACGTCACTCACTCTACATCTAAATTGACTGGAACCCCTAGGCGCAACGCTGAAGGTTAACAGGAAATAGCCAAGGAAAGCAAAGGGGTCAGAGAGGGATGACAAGCATGACAAAAAATGACAGGCAGAAAGGGAGAGGAGGTGAAGGTCTCTCCTGGCAAAGGCCCCCAATGACAAAAAGTAATTATGAAGGTCACAAGAGAATTCGTACGGGAAACATGGCAGATTCACTCCTTTACTGTTAGCTAACTTTATTCTTAAGATTTTTCTGTTTCTAATGCTGGTAATCCAGCTGGCATTTTTAAGATCATGTCAAAATGATAGCCATCCTGACACATTACGTACTGGATTTTCTAATCTCCCAGGCAATGGGAAAGGGTCTTTAGAAGCCCCAAGTGACGAGGGTGGTTTCAACATCACAGCTGTTGTAGAAAGGTCATATGGCCAGTGTAGCCTGATGGAGATGCTGTACCACAGAGATTTCTGGAGTCATAGGGTCAGATCTGCAGCATCTGGCTTATGCCAAAGGTCTCTTTGCTCCAGGACCCAGTCAAGGAATGAGCTAAAGCCCCTTCAGGTTCTGTTTCCACATGTCCCAAACCCTGAACTTAGGGACACAGAACAGATCCTCACCCACAACCCTGCGTGAAAGCTCCCTGGAGAAAACAGAAGATAGCTTCAAGCGGTTTCTCATCAAAACAATCTCCACGACATTAAATTTATTTTCAGAATAGCCCAGGCATGATAAACAGCTGCGTTGTTGTGTTTATGTAACTGTAACAGTCTGTGGTTAGGTTTGACTTCTGAAACGTTCTGCAATTGCTCCTTTTCAGGGATGTGTATTTGTACAGCCAAAGGGCTGTCCTGCATCTCTTCAGAGAAGCTTTCGGAGGGGCCTTGGGTCAAGAGGCATAGTCCTCTTCAAGGATATGGAGAGTTAGCAGTTACTTTGCTTGAGACAACCTGGAACTGTAGTGGGCTGGCAGCTTGACCAAGCAAAGCTCTTCTGCACAGTGTCAGGTCACTCTGTTACGGGAAGAAGCCGGTCACACCCCAGTGGTGGCATCCATATGTGGGTAACTCTCCTGAAACTCCCTGAAAAACATGCTCTGAGAATGCCCCTACTCTCCTCCCTGCAAAAGGCCAGTTCCATCTTACAACGCCCGATACTTTCTTTGCTACTCCCTCCCACAGATTTCTCTGACCAGTTTTAGGTAACTCTGGAGAGGATTGGCATGCAAAAGTGTCTTTGGTAATTGCAAAACCATTTGTCTTATTTCTGTTACAGGTGAACTGGTGTCACTCACCTGGAGGGGGCTTGTTGGAAAAGGCCAGGAAAGCAGTGTAACTGCTGATCCACGGGCAGCAGGTACCCTGAGTCACAAGCCAGATTGAATACCACAATTCAGTGAGCTACGGAGAGAGCCAGACATCAGAGCAGGAGCTGGGACCTCTTGGGGAAACTCAGCCCACACAGCTGCCGATGCTCGCTGCAGGGAAGGTGAGGTGGGCCCGGGGCACGCTGCTGATGGCCATCTCTGACCTAGTAACAGCAACAAAGGCTGAGATGCTTACAGTTCCTGTCCCCTACATTATATGCCAGCACAAAGACATGAGTAATTCTGGCTGCCTTTCTCAGGTGATAGATGTTGGAGTTTCTCATAGTTGGTAAGTATTCCAAATGCTAGTTTTGTTAATTTTCCATTGCAGTGGAAATGCAGTGATCTGAGGATATTTACACTGAAGGCGCCCCCTGGAATTTTCACAGTGTACTTTAAAGGAATAATGGGATTGTTGAGAAGTCATTACCAGTGGCATTTATTTTCTCATTCCATTATGTCAAAACTTTTTTCAGTAGTCCAGATCACATTTTTGACAGCACAGCCAAATTTACCGCTGATGCTTGATCCTGCTGTTGCTCTAAAGGCTTTTTTTTTCCTCTTTTTTTACAGGTTTCACTTATCATCTTAGTTGTCATCTTAGCAAGTCACTGTTGTGATGCTCCATTTTAAGGCCACAAAACCATCCATGCCCTTGACATGACCCAGATGTCCATATCCTGTACAAAAAGGATTTTAATTTTATGCCAGCAGTAAAAATTGATCACTGGAAATTTTATAATTTGAGACCCCATAATGATCAGGCTCATTATTTTCCAGTGCCAGCATTCTGCAGGTGTTCTGAAAGATAGTGCAGACACAAACCATTACTTCTTTTCTGAAACAGGAGTCTCCTCTCAGCCTCTGGCCCTCTGCTCCTCTCTGTTGCAAGAGTCATGGCTAATTAGCGTTGTGTAGCTATAGAGATGGAAGCCCTACTCTAGGTGACCCCTCACTTTTGATGTGATCCACTTGGTGCTGCTGCAGACACATTTCTAATGGGAAAAATAAAGATGGCCTGAGGACAGACACTATCAATAACTGAAAATTCCTTCAGATCTGTATATGGAGATATGAAATTTAAAATTTTAGAGCAAAGGCGGAGCCAACTGATGGGTTCTGCCCAGATCTGACTTCAGGGAATTAAGACCTGCTCTTTTTTTTGAAGCTGAAATTTTTATCATCTGGTAAAACTCTTAGAATCACTAGTCATAAAATCTTCAGTACTTTTCCAGGTACTTGGATACAGAAGAAATGTTGGACAGTCCTTATGAACAGCTGTTTCTACAATTAAAATAGTTTTCTTAAGAGAATTAGCTTGCAACTACTTATTTATAAGCTAGATGCATAAATGGCAACTTCCTACACGTACTGTACAAATGGCCTAAAGTACCAGCATCGAGCAAGCAAAACTGATTAAAATAAATGAGGGGAAGGCTTATATTTTTAATACACACAACTCATTCCTGAGGGCTTGATCAAATAAACTACAGTGACTGTAGAGATAAGGGACAGACATAACTGAAATGAGAGGGGGACTGTAACACTCTGGCTTTCAGTATGATTTAAAAGATATAGGTATTCAGAGACTGTAAATTGCTGTTTTGGTCCCTTTCTGACCCAGCCATTGTTGCAGATGCACTTTCAAATTTCCATGTAAAATGTTTCCTGGGTCTGCTGGATGTCTGATGGAAAAGAGAGCAGGCTAAACTCCCTTGAAATTTGTGGCATAGGAGTTCCTAAGGTTTTCAGACTAACAAAACATCAACGTTTGTTGCTGCTAGTATCACCACATGTCAGGGATGAAACGTTTTATTTAAAATAACATGTAGCGTAACTCTGTCGACTTCTCAAGGCCATGGAGACCTCAGATGACAACCAGCTGCCTCCCTCTTGTTAACTGAGCTGTAGTTATCCTAGTAACATACATTAAAGGTGAGAAAAGATGAAAAGACTTAAAATTTAGTCTCTCCAGCTGTAATACAAGTAGATGTAGTTGCCATCTAGCTGGCAAATGTAGTTGCTAAGCCACTCTCCCTATCTGGAAAGTCATGCCAGTCAGGCAAAGTCCCCCGTGATGGGAAAAAGGGAAACATCACACCCCTTTTAAAAAATAGATAAAAAGGAGAACAGCCAGTCAGCCTGACCTCTGTGCCCAGTAAGATCACGGAACAGATCCTCCTGGAAGCTATGTCAAGGCATATGCATGGCAGGGTGGTGATTAGAGACAGCCAACATGGCTTCACAAAGGGCAAATTGTGCCTGTCTGTCTGGAGGCCTTCTATGATGGATTGGTGGATAGGGGGAAGAGCAACTGATGTCATCTACCTTGACTTCTGTAAGGCCTTTGACATGGTCCCTCACATCCTTGCCTCTAAACTGGAGAGATACGGGTTTGATGGATGGACTATTCCATGGATAAGGAAGTGGTTGGATGGCCACATCAAAGAATTGCAGTCAGTGGCTCAATATCCAAATGGAGATTGGTACCAAGTGGTATTGGGACCAATACTATTCAATCTTTATTAATGACATAGACAGTGGGACTGAGTGTACCCTCAGCAAGTTTGGGGATGACATCAAGCTGAGTGGTGCAGTTGATTTGCTAGAGGGAAGGGATGCCATCCAGAGGAACCCTGACAGGCTTGAGGATTGGGCCCACGTGAACCTCATTAAATTCAACAAGGCCAAGTCAAGGTCCTACACCTGGGATGAGGAAATCCCCAGTATCAGTACAGGCTCAGGGATGAATGGATTCAGAGCAGCCCTGCAGAGGACATAGGGATAGTGATGGATGAAAACTGGACATGAGCCGGCAATGTGTACTTGCAGTAGGGCACAAAGTTTTTTCTAGGTGTAACAGGGAACAAGATGCCAGACTTTAAAATGTTCCCATCATCTTCCTTCACATTATGATTTTAGCTGCTAAAAATTAAAGAAATGACTGCATTATGCCCTATGAAAACCAAAATGTCAGGCTTCCAGATGGTGTGAAGCACTCGCTTCTAAATTCAGGTGTTCCTGAGACAACAGCCACTAAAACCATATCACAACTGAAGTGAATGAAATGGCTGTAAATGAAAAAGGTGACTTTCAAAGCTTGTGTTCATCCACAGTGTTAATTCTTTTTCCATTGCTGTTACTGCTTCTTCAATGTCTGGGAACAATGACCAGAAAGGAGTACTACCAGTAGCACAGAATCAAGATCTGCAGCTGCCCTGTCACTGAGACTTTTTCCCCTTTTTGCTTCTTTAAAACAGAAAGGCCACTCAGTAGGCAGAGATGTCTGGTGGTGCTGGAAGCAGAGCACCAGCAAGGCTGGAGCACTGCTTATGATATGGTGGAGTAGATATTCTAGTGTGAAGCTCTACAAGGTCACAGCTCAGCTGCAAGAAAATGCAACTGTATCAAAACAAACCACAGTTGGGAAAAAACACATCATGCTCTCATCACAATAAAAGATACTTTGATCCACTTTCAAAACAATACATCAATCTCACCTGCAACTCTCATCACGCAATGAACAGAACTAAATATATTGGACAAACCAGTCCATAACTGTCTCCCTCTCTCTCTCTGCTCAGCCCTTGCCAAAGTAACAGTTCATCAGTCCTTTTCTATAGTGTCTGAAAGGATGTAGATTTTCTTTCGCGATTTAGGGCCCGATCAGCTGGAGGCAGTCTGCAGCTATAAGAACAAGGCCTCCTCCCAGCATGGGGATGATACAGAAAAGGCTCTAAGTATAAGTATGGAGACAATATTTAATCCAAACAGAGAACTGAGGAGACAGAGAGAGCAAGAGGTATGTATGCACACAGGCCTCTCTCTGCACATCAGACAGGGCAAGAGGCACAAAGGCAGCCTTGCTTGCAGTTCAGGGCTGCAGGGACAGTAGGGACGTGGCTGCCTTCCAGCGCAGAATGGAGGGCACTGGAAAGCAGGGTGCCAAAGACAGCCCTGGCCTCATTTTCCTGGCAGACTCCTAGAGCTGCTCATGGGAGTCCATCTCTTACAAAAGCCTCTGCTCCCCTGATGAAACAAACAATTGAAACAAAGAGTCCATGGCTGGTAGCTGCAAAGGTTCACGGAGGCCTGTCTTGCTTGTTGCTCTGCAGCTTTTCCACCGCAGTCACCTCACAGTATCCAGCCCATCAACATGCTATGTCCACAACAACTTCAAACCACAAGGGACATCCTCGTTGGGAAATCGTTCTGAGAGGAAAGAGAGAAGAGAAATGTCAACAGGAAAGCACCCATGGAACAAAGGGACAGATTTAGGGCCTTTGACAGAGACACAACCAAACAGCAACAGCCTTGTCCACTCAAACCCCTTTCCTCTCCCACACGTGCCACTTAAGCTCAGGCCTAACAGTCAAGCTGCCCTAGCGACAACGTCTCCTCCATGGAGTACGCTCCAGCCAGCTCCCCTTTCCCAACAACCATACACTCATCAGTCCTCATTAGACTGCGGCAGGATGTTCTGCTCTTGTTGGTATCCTGTGTGAGGAATGCCTTTGGCATGCATGGCCCCCCATGCATGGACAGACAGGCACCCGTGGCAGTCTGTCATCTCACACCTTTCAGAAAGACCTGAGGGACGCTTACACCATGTCTTGCTACTATCTCTGTCCCAGTCCAGTAGAACAGAACGTCTCAACCCTTCCTTAACAAGGATCAAGGCCAAAGCAATACCCTGTGATTTCTGTAAGCCCTGAGTAAGTTCCTTTCCCTACCATTATCCTCCTAAACCCTACATAAACTCCCACTTCCATGGATTACCAGGCCACAGATGCCAAAAACATCCCTTACCTCCCCAGTCCCAGGCACATCTGTCTCTCCCCTCCATCATGGAGTCCTGTGAAGCTATTTCTCTTTCTGGCCTCCTTCACCCACAGTGACTCCCCTTATCTGGGGTTCCCCACAGTCGGACTCTGGGCTCTACTCTCCCGGAGAACCTCCCTGCCCGTAAACTCTGGTTAGCAACCCCCCCCGGTGGCTCTCCACTCAGCCTATTTGGATCAGGAACACCAGACATGGCCTCACTGTTTTCTTGGGGTCCTTTTTCCTCTTCTTGTCAGAGGCGTTGAGGTAGGCCTGCTCCCTGGCCCTGTACGAAGGGCCTCGGCTCAGCTCCCTCTCACTGTACGGGGGCAGGGTGTCCTCCTCTTCCTCCTGCTCAGGCGGCGATGGCGGCTGCTGTGGCTGCTGCTGCGACTTCTCAGCTTTGTAGGTAGAGGGTGGTGACCAGGCATAATATGTTCCCCCTCCTCTCTGGCTGGGCTGCGAGCTCAGCTTCGAGGGGGTTTCACTGTGGTCACCGCTCTCATCGTAGCTCCGGGATTTCCTCTCCAAGACGCTGCTGAGGTAGGAGTGATCGTATTTCTGGCTCCCTCCAGGCGTCCGGCTCACCAGCCTGGGCAGGTGCTTCTCCTCATGGGCCCGTCTCCGGGGTGGGCTGTATGACCAGCCCCGATCCGAGTCCGTCAGCGGCTCTCGGTTCCCTCTGCTACGCTTGGTGTAGTACTCCTCCATGGAGCTATCCTGGTGGGGCAGCCCTCCGATGCGGCCGCCGTGCGACTCTGACCGCTCGAAACGCCGAGTTTCCTGGCTGTCTGCCCGACGGGTCCGCTGGCTGTAGGACTCCGCAAAGGCTGCCAGCTCGTCCATAGAGACGGCCGGCACTCCCACAGAGAAACTCTTACGGGACAACATCTCGGACTTGGATCTCTGCTGGCTGGAGGAGAGAAGAAGTAGTTTTAGAGGGCAGGATTCAGCTGCGCTCATTCCCTCAGCTGCCTTCACAGACAATGGAGGGAAACAGGCACTCCTGGGGCATGAATCATCTGACATGTTTTCATTATCTGCTGTAGGAAGAGATGTATCACATCCTCAAAATCCCTGCTTCTCTCTGCTGACTGTAAAGGCAGCTCAGTGCAGCTCGCTCAGACTCTGTGTCTAATGTTACCTGAAATCAACCCCAGAGTGCACCTCCCTTGTCCTCCAGTATGAGGGGCTGGACTTGCTTCTCCTTGGCCCCAAAGCTTGTAGGTGTATGTCCTGCTGGGAAAACCCAAGAACCTGGCTACAGAAGCTCACAGCAGGGCGATTTTGGAGCAGGTTTAAAGAGAATGAGCTGGCACAATAGCCCAGTACCGAGGGAAGGAAATCCCTGCCATTGCTTTTGTGAGAGTGGGCTGCTGGTATGTGAGGGAAGGATGTGATATCTCTCTTCTAGGCACCAGCGTGCCAGTCGTTTAGGCCTGGAGTACAGGTCTTCCTGCACCAAAGCACCAGGGTGTGACTCCTAATAAAGCCCACCAGCACTGGGAAGTGCTGGAGGGATCAGGTGCAAATCTCAAGAGAGCACTTGAGGAAGGGTGACTTGGTTTCCTGTTGATCTCACTTTTACATCCCACCTGGAATGTGGCTGGTACCTAGCTTTGCCCAGCTGGGTAGGCTTCAGCAGTTTTGTGGGAATCAGATTCATTCCAGCCTCATCTAACGACATGTCCAGATTTCATGTTTCACTCTAAGCAGAACCAGAGCAGCAGGAAACAAAGAAGAGCTACCAGTCCATCTGTCCCTTCTCCTTTCTTTACTACTTTGCCAGATATAGCTGCCTCCCAACACAGCACTCCTCACCTGTGCCGGAAACTGTCCCGCTCATCTCTGTAATCAGAGACAGCCTGTGATCTTGACGTGCTGCCCCCACCGATCACTCCTGACCAGTACTCAGCATCGCCATCCAGGTCCCCCGCAGGAGGCAGAGGTTTCCTTCGCACCTGGCGGTAGGGCTGACGGAAGTTCAAGTCATCCTCATGCAAAGAGCTGAGTTCAGAGATGGTGTTGTTATCTGCAGGAGAGGTTGCAGAAAAGAAATGAGATAATAACATGTGCGAGAGGGGAGGAAAGGACAGGAAGGATGTGATGGGCCTTCATAAAGAAGCTGAGCTGCCCTCCATTAGAAAAAAAATCAAAATGGAATCCAAGACTCTTCTCCAAACCCTTGACCAATCCTGCCCAAGATTCCTGGGGCTCAGTTTGGACATGTTGCTGCTGTTAGACCTACAGGTTTTCTGAACTGGTAGCCAGCAGGTGGGATATTCTAAGGGTATCACGAAAGCCATCAGATGCCTGTGTCCCAGATAACTGACTTCAGCCTTTGTGAAGAAATCCCCCCTCAGCCCTGCTTCAGTAACACACGTGAGCTCTCTGCCCTCACAAGGTGGGCACTGCACTTGGTGGAACACCATCATAGCAGTTGTGCCACCTCCCCCTTTCCTGGTGTGAGACAGGCTGGCTATGGATTTGGCCTGACTTGCCCAGCTAAAACAAAAACAACCCCCTCAAAAAAAGATTAAGAAAAAAGTAAGAGACTGTCTGAATCACTGTCAGTCTCTACCCCGTCAAGCACATTGACATCTGGAGGCCTGACATACCAATCTGGAGAGGTCTTTTTATAGTAAATCTTGTGGGTGGAGAAGACAGTGTGCTCAGCAATGACTGTTTTAGAAGTACGTATAATTTGTTAGTTATGCCTAATCTGTACAGAGCTTTGATGTAGTGTCATTCCCTAAAGCCCTTACCTTCATTGATTTGCAGGATCTCACGCATCTGTTTTAAATGAGCCTCTACCAGTGCCTAATGTGGGTTAGTTCTGCACGATGCAGATGCCGCCTGGAGGAACTGAGCCCCCAGCCTGCCGTTGTCCTCCGCACAGTACAGCTAGAGGACAAAGAGCAGCACTGCAAGCCCTCTTCATGCAGACAGTCCTGCCACTGCAGCTCTGCCTCCTAATCTTAAGGTCCACTCTTGGGTTTGTATTCTGACACCTGTTAAGTGCAGCCTCAGACTTTAGGGAAATAAAGTTTGCAAGAGGCTATTGGAAGACAGTGAGAAGTTCCACACAGAAGCTCAATTCTGAGTTTGCATCCTGTCCCTATTCACCACCGTCCTCCCCTTCCCCTGCAGCTGTCTGACAGCCAAGCTGTCGGTACTGATGCACATACCACCTCTGATTTTATGTTGACCAGCGACACAAAACTTGACAAATCCTTGGTTTCTTGAATCTTTCTTGTAGTCCCTGCTCCTTCTGCAGGGCAGCAGCCACTCCAAACTACCTTTCTGCATCCTTCAAACCACACTGTGGCCACTGCAGCCCAAAAAAACATGCTTTCAATAAAATCACCTCTCTCCTATCTTGCCATGCTGGGAATTTACAGGCACCGCGCTGTAGGACATACAGAAGCTCTGAGGACAGTATCCCAGCTATTATCACACCACAGGCTGTACAAGGCATGACTACAGACTTTGCTTTTCAGACGTTAATGATCCAAAATTATGCAAGTGGACAATTTTCACGAGCATTTGAGTCTCCCACACCTTGTTTGCTGTAATTATGGATTATTAGGTAAGCAGCAGATCTTTAAAGTCAGAGCATACCTGTAGATGCCTAAAATCTAGACTTCATCTGCCCCAAGTACCATATCCTGGGAAAAATAACCTAGAGGCTGTCTCTAGGGCAAAGCTCGTGATCTTTTCACTATGAATCTGCAGGTTCTTTTTCAGGACAGTGGAGAAAAAAAATCAAACCACACTTGCTCCTCACATCGTTCTCGCATCCTCCTGGCTGGGTCAAACTGAGCCAGTTCTTTCTCGACATAGTACAGCACCTTCATGGAGTCCCTTTCCTTGTCAGTCTGGATCCTGTACCCTTTGCGCACCGCTAGGGAGAAAAGAAAAGCATTAGAGGAAAACACACTTAAGTCCAAGGAGACTTTCCGACAACATTGCTTCTATAGTTGAGCTCACGCCTGCAGGCAGGTAGGCTGCGTCTTCCAAAACAGAGTGAGTCAGTCCTTGCTTCAGAAGAAATTTGTCTGTAACGTGGGATGTGAAGTTGTGAGCAGCTGCATCATTTATAAAGTTTGCAGTAACAGCAAAAATGGTTTGGAAATGCCCAATCTGTACAACCAAATGCATCAAGCGGTGTCATTGCCACAGAGTGATTCCACCGCCCACAGAGGATGGCAGAGAGAAAAGTAGCACTCATTTCCCCTTCCTCAGCACTACAGAAAGGATTCGTCATGTATGGGAGAAGCAGTCCCAGAAGATCAGGCTTCCTCTACGCAGCAGGGGCTGTAAGCTCCCAGCCTGCAGGGGAAGCAGGTGGCTGAGCATTTGGGAGCTGTCACTCTGCAGGACCACTCCACCCTCCCATCCCTATGAATTCTGCTCACACAGGTTGAAGAGCATGTGGCAGGAGAAGCTCCAGAGAATACAGAAGGAAACACAGGAAGTCCCACAAAGCACATCACGCTGCTTTGAGATGTACACTGAATCCAGTGACGGGGACAATTGGGTCACTGGGTAACTGTGAAACTGACTGCTCTGGCATTCTTTACAAGCTGTACTTTACAGAAAAGGTCGGTCTCGCACGTACAGTAAGTGCTTAACTCCTGGGATTACTCCATTTGCAGGGGAAGTCTGGACAGCTTTTTTTGCTCTTCCATGTTCCTGTGTGTAGAAAAGAAGCCCCTACACACCTGGAGCCACAGCAGCTCTAACTCTGGCAGGCTGGCTCCCTGCACACCTTACCTGCTAACCCTATGAACAGCCTGACTACCTCAAGGCAGGTCTGCAGTCAGCAAGCAGACAACTCCATCTATCAGGACTTCGAAGAAATTAAGGCTTTTATAGCAGATAATTTGAGAAAGGTCTCTGCCTGGGGCTATTTCAAGATGGAGAGAAACATAGGTCGAAGTACAAAACAGGACTACAACTCTCAAATTCAGTCTCATTAGAGAACTGTCGTGAGGACAATTCACTTAGCACTACAAAACGGAACCTGTCTGCCTTGCATGGGGTTAATATATTCCCTTGTGTGAATACTGCAGTGCTGCATGAGCACTCCTCTTGTGGCACAATTTAAATACTTGGACGGTGGTTTTGAGCCAACCTGTTCTTTCTGGTTTATCCCACACCCTGATACATCAAGCTACTAACATATGGGCTTGGTAGTACGTTGCATAGTATGCACTGTGTGGGCTGAACAAGGACTTGGCAGAGGTATTCTTATGCACCTTCTGTCCTAAACTGCTGTGCATGTGTCTGTGCACTATTAAATAACCATACTCTGCCTCAGAAATGGCTGTGCCACAGAAATGGGTAGAATGACTCCTGTAATAATCCCGCAAATTGCTTCAGGAGGAAAGTGCTTTACTGTGGGTTTTGACTGTGCACATGTAAGGTAAGTAACTACATCTTGAAGTATTACCTACTTGGGAAAGGTATTAGATGTCAAAACATAATATGGGTCTATTAGGGTCCTGCTTTAAACGTGTCTCCAGATAGCTCAGCTGACAGCAGTGTGGAGTTTCGCTGTGTTTTATTATCCCCACGAATGTGTGTCCAATGACTGCAAACGCACAGAGTGATTTACAGAACACAAGGAACCCTGCCTCTGCCTTCCAACATGGAAGACCATCACGTCTCTTGAAGTGAGGTCGCTGCTATGAAAAGGGGCTGGATTGACTGGCCTCAGAAGCGATGACTTCTGCTGCACTGCGCAAGCAACAGCAAGCCGAGCTCTCCACCTCACCTCACCATCATGGCTGATCTCTGTCAGACACCTTGACAGGAAAGAGGCTTCTCACTATTCTTTCTTCTAAAGTGTCTAGTAGGAGCTCAGCTAAGCAGACACCTCATTTACACACAGGCCAGCAAACAACCATCAGCTGGAAATAACTCTGACCTGCTAATAACCTTTGTGGAACCTGAACAGGCAGCTTCCAGACTCTGTGTCCCCAGAGCCACTACTCACACTGAAGCTGTGCCAAATATCTATTTGGGCAACATCTGTAGCTCCTGGAGCTGACGGAGAATTAGCTAGGCTTCATGCTAGCTTCATGCTCGACTTAATATTGCAGCTGTGTATCAAAAGGAAAATGAATTTCTTGGTTAATTCTGTAAGCATCTAGAAATTAACTTTGGAATTAAATCTGCCAAGATGAGTGTGAAGAGCTCATAAAAAGTATTTTCCATTATAGATAAAGCATATTTTGTTGCTATGCTTATTTATTAAATACTTCTTGCAATGATATTGAATGTTCAACTTATTAAATCTCTTTATTATTCCTTCGTGTGAGAACCAAATATATTATTGCTTCCTCCCCACACCCTTCTTCATCTGTAAATTGCCATAACCCTTTAATAAGGTCTGAATATTTTTAGGCCCATCTAAATTATAAGGCAATGAAGATGCAGAGATGTTAACCACTTGTCCAGAACCATTCACTGAAGTCAAAGGGAATGGAACAGTCTTTCCTGTTAGACCATATTTTCTTCTCCTGAACAGTTCATAAATTTCTAATGTTTAATTTGTATTTAACTGTGGACACCTTTTTTATTCTTCTGTGGGTGGAACCAGGTCAGCCAAAACTGTAAGCTGTTTCCCTCCCCAGAAAGGGCAGCACTACTAGGTTAGGAAGTACATGACGTCTCATCCTTACACACTTCCCATATTAAAGGCCTGGTGTCCAGCTCTCAGCCCAAAAGCTTCCCTGTGTGCATGGTTTAAGGAAACCTATGCAAGAGTCTCCAGGTATCCACCGTATTTAAAACAGACAGAGCATACATCCTATCTTACGCGTTGCCAACACTCTTCTAAGTAAGAGAGCTGAAAGTTTATTTTTTCCTTGTTCAACCCTAAGTTTAGGATGGAGCTCCTAGGTTTCACTGGAGCTTTGTCACATGTCTTTTATGTAACCCTAGACAAATTTCCTAAATATCCTCATGCCTTAAGTTTGCTCACTAGATCACCTCACAGAGCTCATTTATAAGCACAGAAACTATCTAGGGCAAAGGCTGTCCTTTTTAGCCTGCCAGCCAGGATTACAGAATCCTCCAGTCTCTGTCCCCCAGAACTTCTGATTCCACATTTTTTTAAATAAACTTGACAGAAAGGTTGAAGTGTTAAAGATACCAAATTTCAGATCAGACCTACACTGGCTGCATGGAGGAGGCAGACACCATAATTAGTGCTCCTTCTGAGAAAAGGCCTTTATTATAAACTCAACCATTACCTGTTTTGTTTAGCTCGCTGTCTGGCCAAGCAGCAAATAAGTAGCCTGGAACAGCCACGTAATGCTTTTCTCTTCTACAGCCTGTAATTAGGGGATATTCTGGCATTGCAGAGACCTTGAGAGAAAAGGAACAGGGTGCAAGGTATCACCCTTCCTTAGCTCCACAGTTCAAGGAACACCTCGAACAACAGGTGCGTCTAAAGGTTTATTCATATTATTGCAAAAAATATTAGTTAAAAATAATAAAAAAAAAATCTGAAGAACCTCTGTTGTCTTGCCACAACAGTTAAAACTATGTAATAATGGTTTTATTTGCAATACATAGTATTTCCTGGCAAGTCCTGGGTTAAGAGATCAAGTCCAGCCAGCTGATTTGGATTTTATAATAAATGCATCTTTCTGTGTTATGAACATGGGATGCAAAGAGCCGTTCCATTTGGTTACCAAACACATCCACAGTTTTCCATTCTGCATTTGTGCTCTGCTAGTAACGTACAACAGAAACGAGACTGGGGCTGTGATCTGACTCTTAAAAAATCCCTGGAGTTCCCATGGCCAACACCACGCTCTACATGCAGTGACATTTTTCACAGGAGAAAAAGATTAAGCACTGGGCTGTCATTCATCATTTTCTGACAAAGGTTTTTGAATTGGGTACGTTCTGCTTTGGATCAGTGATTGATTTATTTTGTATTTCATAAATGCTCCATTCCAGCGCTCTGTTTTGATTTCAGCGGGGGAAAAAAAAGATATGATTGTTGAAGGAAAACACTTTTTATAATTTCAGAAAGGTTAATATGCTGACTGGGGCAGCGGAAGGATGCGTAGGGGTGTTCCAAAAGCTAATTGTTTGATTATGCTACTTGATCTTGTCTTCTCGGAAGTGTCCTATTAACACACTGTCATAAGCAAATTTAACAATTGATAATTAGTGTGATGCTTTGAAATCAGACATGTGGCTGGATCAATGGCAAACATACTGCGTCAGTATGGCGACTCTACGCTGGTGAGAGTCACTTCTGCTACAGCATGTTCGAATTTAGACAGCCATTCTGATCCTGAAATGCTTGCATGTGGCTAAATAGCCACCCACTCTTTCCTTGATGGCAGCTTCCTTTGCAGCGGGAGAAGTGACCCTCACCAAGATAGAGTCATCACACTGATACTCTATGTATGATGTTGATCCACAACTCTTTTCTAGTTAGAAGCCTTTTATCACTCACATTTCACAAATGCAAAGGCTGAACAAAAAAAGTGACCTACAGACTTCTGTAAGGTAGGGGAGGGCATCCAGCCCCAAATGCTCTTGGCCAGAAATGCTGAGGGAGCATGTCCCCATACTCAAAATGCCATGGGGACAGTAAAACATGCTGCAGTAAATACTGCTGCCCGTGGGCAAGCAGTGCCCTGCAGAGGGCAGGAAGAACAGTTTACCAAGACAGAGCAGCTCCCAAGGCATCAGCTCTAAGGGGAAAACAGCCACTGCTTCTGCTGCCCTGAAATCATCTTCATCCTTCTCTCCTCTGCAAATAAAGGTTTGCAGCAGTAATGAGAGGGGTCCCAGGCATGAACTTGGCCTCCCATTCCCTGCTGACCTAATTAGGCACCCACACAGATGCTGTGCTGATGGCACTGGAAAAGTTGGACCACATGGCCCTAAGGGATGTAAATGTCATTGTCACAGCCAGGGTTAAAACGCAGTTTCTATGTTTTTTCTGGTCATACCACTCTATCACTAGCAATCCTTCCTCCTTTCCCAGCCCTGCGCCCCGTAAGAGGACTGAATGCTGTGCCTGGCACTGCAAATTACCATTTTGGCTTCCTCCGCTGGCATCACTTGGGGCTAAGGGAGGGGGGTGCGACTTATCCATCAGCACAGCAGGAGACGGGACACCAGCTACAGGAACACTGGGGATGTAGTATGGACCTGGCATGGAGGAGACTGCAGGAGGGTACCCAGCTTTTGCTGCCTTGCCCGCTACATACACTGAAAAAGAAAAAGAACAGCAGTCAGCATCACACCAGCCTCCCACAGACCCACATGGCACGTGGCCGAAACCTGCACATCACCAACACTGATGACAGCCCAGCAGGAGACAACTGGACAAGTGAAGTGACAAGGACCAATCTGAATTTCTCTAATCCTCAAACGCCACTGAGGGGAGTTTAAAAAATGCACACGGCAGGTCAGATGAGCACTGCAAGATGCCCAGCAATTGAAAGACATTCAGGGTGTTACAGACAACATTATCGCTGCCATGACTTAGTGGCAGTACAGCTTTAAAAAACAACTGATGACTCAAGCAGCAGGGATGAGGCTCATGAAACTTGACAGATCTGCCTGAGCCTGACCAGGAACCTTGCTGAGTTGCAAGGATTTTGCACTGTTGTAGAGGGCAGCTGCTTTGCATTGCCGGGAAGAAACCTCCCAGGACGCTCTTAGCTCTGACCCGCAACATTCACTGACACTACAACAACTTTGGAAGGGGAGCATGACACTTTGGAGAAACAGGCACAGCTGCCAAGGCAGGGAGGGCTCAGGGAATTACATTTGTAATTAACTTTGAGTGCTCAACCATTGAGCAGTAGGTCAGATGCTTCACCCCCTAAGAACTAGTTCTTCAGTCAAAGGAAGAAATATTAGCAGATTCTCCTCCTGTTCTGCCAGGGAGCAGAAGTAGTGCAGGAAAAGCTTTGCGCCAGGTTTGGAGAGGGTCACTCACACGCCCGAGGACAGCAGCAGGACTCGGGACAGCAGGGGCAGCGGACGTAACAGCAGCAGCTGTGTGGGCAGCACTGGCACCAGCAGATCCCCACCAGGAGGAAGAACAGGAACGCCCCCAGGATCACCAGGCCCACAAAGACCCACTCTGGAAAACAAGGGGAGAAAGGGAGATACTTACAGGATTGCATTTGCTGTGGAAGGGAACGTCAGCAACGTCCTCTCCGGGGAGAGCACAGGGACAAAACAGATAGGTGAATAACAGAAGTGGACTCCCTGCTGGTCTAGGACTACGTCCTCCTGTGTCGATGCAGAAATGGCACAGGACAGTGATAAATGGAGCTACAGAAACGTGGTCCCTTCCTGTGACATCTCTGGCTGGCTGAGAGGCGAGCAGCACAGAGGCAGGAGCTCTGGTTCCCCAGCACAGAAACCCTTCACCCCCCGGCAAACCTGTATGAATGCTGCAGGACATGCTCCATTAGCATTTGGATTGCATCAAAGACTCATTCTTCCTGGCCATGTTCATGTCCTGCTTGTGTGTTTGTTCCCTACCCACATTCCAGTTTTAATGGGACAAACGATGGTGAAAAGCATGCTATAAATAGCCCAGTAAATGAGCCAGGCCTGCCCCTTTGCAACTAGGCCTACGCATGCAATTATTCTTTTGAAAGTGCCGAACGAACATCCTATTCAGGAGCTGCAGCCAGCCAGGAAACCTAACAACCACTTTTTTTTTTTCTTTCCTCCCGCTGAAGCCTCAAATGATATCTGCCAGGCCCCAAAAGGGAAAGGCTGAAGAACATCCCACAAGGGACAGCACAGAAGAGCTGGTTCACAGAAAAAGGGATAGGGTTTGAATGGGAAGGGGAGCAAGAAAAGTTTTCTCAAACTTCACTGCTGGGAAATCTGCAGCAGCAGCAGCCGCCGCGGCGGAAGCAGGTGCCCAGTCTGTGCCAGGGCAGCTCCCAGCTCTGCATCTGGCCGCCTTGCGCTCTGCAGGGGACTGTGTGCACAGAGCTGCACCGACTGCCACACGGCAACTCCCTGGATTACGGGAATGGTCAGTGAACACATCTGGACCAAGACATTTCAAGACTTTGAACGTACGGGAGGCCTGGGGTTGGTTTTACGTCAGAGATGCACCAACCTATCTAGAAGTCAGATCTCTGATGAGGGAAAATCTGTGGGGAAAGACTCCAGGTGTACCCAGGTGGTTGGTTATTCAACCACCTCAGAAAGATGGTAAGAAAGGAAAGAAAGAAGTGGCGGGGCAGCTTTGCAGTGGGGTAGGGTTTACCCCCACCCCAGAGAAAAAAAAAGCATCAGACCACGGTTTCCACACAGAAGTCCAGCGTTCACTAAGGGGTCTCCTGGTACATTACTATTTAAGACGTAGAAGTACTGAAACAAGGATTGCAATGTGAGTACAGAATCACACTGGAAAAATAGTGCACCTCTCACCTGCGTCGCTAAGCTGAAAAGGCAAGGAAAAATGTCCAGCTTGGAACAATCAAAACAGAAGTTTTTTCTAGTCCTTAATAAAATGCAAAAATAAGAAGTGTCATTTTTGAATCATCCACAGCATTCTTCTTGAACAAAAGTAAAATTCTTTGCTTTGTTGGAGTTTTCCTTAACTCTTACAAACAATTCCCTTTTTTTAATGCCAATTTTAATCTAGAACTTACAATTTCCTTTAAAAAACATCAGTGAAAGATCTGGCATTTACAAATCAAAACACTTCACATCAGAAGTGTCAAGTGAAATGTTTTATATTTTTTGAATATTTTATTTCGTTTTTGGCTGAAACGTTAATTTCATTTAAATTTGCAGATAACTTTGGTCCTTGTGGAATAATTTTTTTTTTGTGAAATTACTGTGTGCTGAGAAATATTCAGCAAATGAATAAGGAAGTGGCTGGAGGGAAGCATTCATGAATGGAGAAGTAAAAGCTGAGAGGAGATTATTGATACAGTTCCTCAAGTACTGGTTCTAAGAGCCATCTTAGGTAATATTTTTGTGAATGACCTTGACACAGAAAATAAGAACGTCTTAATGTACCTTGAGGGTAAGAGGCAGGGAAGCATTGCCACTAAAGATGAAGACTGGGATATGTTACAGAAAGGGTCAGTTGTCCTTGAGCCTACAGTAAGATACATGAAATGCAGCAATATACTGAATTTCAAGGTACGCAGCAATATTTTCAAGGTCACACATTCAAACATTATGAACAATTTCTGCTCTCAACAGGACTTCATTAGTTGAAAACAACTGAAAAAGAAAAGGAACTATACTATTCTATCATAAGACAACTGTAACCACTTATGCAATACCGCCACAAAAATGGCAAATATAATCCTATGCCCAGTAGAGGAGGAATTTCCAGTAGTGTTAAGGAAATACTAATGCCATCATACAAGGCCTCCATGTAACTTCATCTGAAGTTACTGATGTTATACAGCTTTGGTCATCTTTGTACAAGAAAAGATGAATTCAGGCTGGAGCTGATGCAAAGCATTTGAGGGGATGAAGGGACTTGCTAGCCTGCCTTGCACCAGGAGAGCTGAAGTTGACTGTGTTAGTCTGTTAAAAAGAAGGCTGAGAGCAGATATAGCTGCTGCCAGTAAGTATGTTAGGAGGATGAATGCTAGGAGGAAAAGCAGGTATTGTAGTTAAAGGTCTCACATAAATGGGCATAAACAGGCTATGAGTAATGTAGGTGGAAGCCAGAAGCAGCACATCAAAGACAGCGATCCAATGGGCGAGAGAAAGGCCAAACCCAGACTACTCTTAAACTTGCTAAGCTTACGGAAAGGATGAAATTACATGGCACTCTGGATAGCAAGCAAGACAGAGAGCCAGACTATCCTCTCCAGTCCTGTACTGCCTAATCTATGCCAATCGAGCAAGGCAACAGCTCAATGTCTTTTTTTTTTGTCATGTTCTCATCTTGTTCTTTACAACCGTCACTGATACAGAGAAGGGTGTTTTAATAGTGTCAAATGACAGAAGCGGCCAGACACAGCTATGCAATGAATCTCAGATGTCCGATCTCCAAAGCTATTAGTGAGCAGTTCACAACAACTCCATAAAGGATAAAAGCCTGAGAGAGGAAAAAAAAAACAAACAGCAAGTCCATTGTAAATGTACCTGTGGTCTTTCTGAAAACGTTCTAGGAGTACAAAAGGAGGTCAGGTTAGTATGTACACTGTAGATTGCAGGACACTCAGTGGGCACCAAGAGTGGATGTTTGAAATCAGTGTCCCAGTCACAGGGACCTATGAGTCACGAAGGATTTTACTTCACAGGACGTTACACCATTTGGATGAGGTTAAGAGAACAGCAAAAGAGCCCGCTGGGTCCTCCTTTATGCACAAAACTGGGATTCAACCAGTTTTACCTGCAATTTCCTAATCCTTCCTTCAGTACAACTGTTATCTTCTGCCACAGCCCTTCTAGATACAACTGTACAACCCTGAGATTCAAATGACTACCAAGTTGAAATGCTATGCGTCCTTGCAGTCTGGAAACTACTGGTTTGTGCTTGCAGGGGCATCTGCTTTTGTTTATTCAGGTAACAAGCAATGGTAATAGCTGAAATGTTGTTTGCTGTTGCCTGTTACACTTTCTTGTTGTTTATACCCATGCAGTGCGGGTAGCAGAAAGCTACCTGACCAACACACAAGAATTTTATACCCATTCAAAAAACTTGTAAATAGTGGGGAAAAAAAAGCGTTAGGCAACAGAGAATCAACTTCTGCTGAAAAGACCAATCCCTCTCCTGCCATGCTGAACTTCCAGGGAGCTTTGGGTTATACTGGAGGCGGGGGAGTGTCTGCCTTCTCTCCGTTTGCATCGCTGGGACAGATCTGAAAATAGCTTCACACATTTATGTGGAGTTGCATTTTTGCACAAACGTGTGAAAGAAACAGCCCTTGGGCACTGTCAGGGGATGATCAGATGACTCAGGGGCTAAATGTTCTCACAGCTTTTCCCTTTCAAGGACAATCTGTTGCACAGACACTGTTTCCTCCGCGAGGAGTGCCAGAACTGGTGGCTCTCATTAATTTGGCTAGCGAGGGATTTATCATGGGCAGAGAGCTTTCATGTCTGATCCAACCACCTGGTGTTACCTAAATAATGCCCTGGCCATGCTGCACAAGAGGGGCTGTGCCACTGATGGGTTGCTAACCAGAGCTCTATTTCTAGCATTCCTGTGCTACCATCTGTGGTGATGGCTATAACGGTGCACACAGGATAGGGTATGGGGGGCAGAAGTTACTACTGCGTAAGAGCAGATGACGTACAAAGCCATACGGGCACACGAGGCTGCCGAGGTCTCGCAGGTTGGAGCGGCGTTACCTTTGTGCTAGCAGGGGGAGAGCAGAGAGTTTGATATAAAACCTGCCCTCGACAGCACTGGCATTTCTGCTCTCACACTGATCCTGGCATGACATCAACCATCTCTGTATGCTGGCTCCCAGCATGGCCATTCCTCCCCCAGGCCCCACCATCCTCTCAGATCTCAACCCAACACACTCTCCCAGTAAGTGACAGGCTTTTCCCTTTTCATCCCCAGATAAAACACATGCAAGAGTGAAATGTACACCACATAAGGATGCTGTAGAAGGATAAACAGACAAGATGACAGAGGACTGGGTGATTGAAGGGTGAAATGACTGAATACCTGGCATAATCTCCACAGCAAAACTGGGCAAGAGATCAGCAAGCAGCCCTGTCCTGCCTAGAAAAGACAGAAGGAGGAGAACAAGGAGAGAGGTTACTGCAAGAAAAACACACTCCCCAGCCCCTGCCTTAGCCTCCGGTCCCCTTCCTCATCAGCCCACTTGCACTCTGTTAAGTGAATTCCTATCAACCATGGATGTCATCCTGCTCGATGCCTGGTGTGCCTGCTTCTGCACTTCTGCCATTTCTGTGTCCTTGCATTTCATCTGTATCAGCAGGCCTGGAGGGAAAGAATCTGGAACAGAGCTTCTCAGATGTGACAAGAAGAGGGAGGGCCCCTTAGCATGGTTACACAGTAACAGCTTTCGGGAGTTATGCTCTACACGTGCAAAAAGCTCCTGGAAATGCACCACAGCCCTCAAACAGAAGGATTTGGTTTACTTTAAAAATGTACTGATGTAGTATGGATGGATGTGAAAAATCTTTAACCCAAGGCCCTTGACAAGCCAGCCACATGCATCCAACACCCGTGGGTGGTGCTCTCCATGTGGGGCTCTGCAACCGCAGAGACAGCTCCAGGAAAGGAGTCTTGAAGCATGGCTCTGAGTATGTGCTACTTATTTCAAGATGCGCGAGCAACTTGTTGAGATTGTGTGATATAAGGCCAACTCTCAAGCGAAGCAAACCAACCGGGGAAGGACTGGTGTAGAAATCTGTGGAATCCCTTTGCAAAAGGAAAAGAAAAAAAAAAAGGCAGATCAAATTCTAATTTATAACTGAACACAAACAAAATCCAAGCCCAAAGGCAGCTTGGTGCCTATTTGTTTTGGCACTGAACGTCTGGGATGTTTCTAATACACAGCAAACATCCTGCACAGTGTTCAGCTGTAATTTACACACACCTGTGCATCGGCAGCCAGCCCTATGTGCAGCTGTGCTGCATATTCTTCTGTATAGCGCCAGAATCATGCCAGGTTTTTTAATGACATGCATAAGGTAGGAGAGCTGCACTCCAAAGAGAGATATACATTGTGGATATAACATAACAGAAGCAGCTAAGGGTAATCCAGTGCAAAAGTGGTAGAAAGCTACCTTTAACCTCCCCACATGCTCTTCAGGTCCTGCACTAAGCAGCACTCAAGACACAATGATGAACTCGATCCCAAGTTCCTTGGCCTCTAGACTGTCCTTGAAGTGTGTTATAATCAAATTCTCACTGTCCGTTTTTCTCAGTGCTTCAGCAGAGGTTCTGTAGAGACCAAAAATCACAAGGATGCCTGCTGGAGGCATAGCAAACACACTCTGAATGCAGGCGGTGCCTTGTCACCAGTTTCAATTCATCAAAGCTGCCTAGTACTCACAGTAACGCCATCATGATGAGGTGCTCCTGAAGCCTTAGCAAAAGATACAATGGTGATCCTTCAGATAACTGTTCCTCATTTACTACTTTGAAGGAGGACTCTTGCCACCAGTCTACTGCAACATTTTCATCTACATATACAAAGAGTTTCATGACATTCTTTGCAGTCCATTTTCTGGAAGGATCAAGTGTCTAAACTGCTCACAACTAGCTTGTTATGAGAAAGTGTTAGTGTATGCTTTCTGCTCACCAGATATTGGCACATATGCAACATTATGTGTGGCTTAAGTCTTGGGTGCCACAAGTGGGCTCCAAACACATGCAACAAATGTATGCCTTTTGTCACAGTATGCTAGATTTACATTATGTTCCACGTGCATATTAAATATATTCCTTATTTTCCAAGCATACACAAAAAATACGCAATTCTCGCATAGGCCTCTGTATGTGTGTGTGTATGTGAACAATGTACATGTGAACCGCATGCACACAGAACATACGGGCAGACACGAGCGTGCAGCTTGCCTCCCATGTGTTATTATTTCCACACAAGCTCACATGCAGCCCTAGTCTGAGAGCAGACGCCAATGGACAAGTAGCTGGAGGTATGTAGCTAACTTAGGGCTGGGATATGTGGTACCAGAGGTAATGGAATGACACCTATAAGGAGGAGTGGAAGCTCCATCTCACGAGTCCAAATAGGTGCCTGTTTTATTTTGAACGTACCTGAAGACCCTCGATCCCCGCTGGTGCTGGGTCTTATGGTGCCTCCTGATCCCAGGAGGGACCACGTGTTCAAGAGGGAAGAAGCATCCCACAGAAATAACAGTGCTTGAGAACTCAGTAACTCGTTACAAAGACAACCAAAGCAGTTCCTCTGTGCTACCTACAAGCAGTCATGCATTTCCCTGCTTGTGCAGCCTCACTCAGCTCTGCTGAGTATCTGCTTGGGGAATTTGCTCCCCCTGCCCCACCAGCAGGGCTTGCACAGCCCTGGGGGCCCCAGAGCCACTGGTGAGGGATGCACAAAGCCCAGGAGGGGGCCTGAGGCAGCAGCGAATCCCACCACAGCTCAGCCAGAACCCTGCCGCCTTGACTAGCCCAGCTGACAGCCAGCAAGCACAAAGCCCGGCTCTGGACTGCCGTGCCCCCAGCAGCTTTACATACACCCCAGCTCTCCTCCCTCCCCGTCCTGGGACGAATTAATTCCCTGATAACCTTTCCCCACACCCTGTGCTTCCCCCTTGGTGGGTGAAGCCAAGCCGCCATGGCTGCCCGGCAGTTGCCATGGCGACGGGAGGCTCCTGCCACTGACCCTCATTGAAGGCGACTTTCCTGCCTCCGCCGCCAGCAACAAGTGGAACAAATTCACCCAGCCCGCCTGCCCGCCTGCCAGCGAGCACAGGGACAGGGCGGCTCTGGGCGGGGGTGGACAAGGGCCGCCGCTGACCCCCACCTGCCCGCCCTGTGCAAGCCTGACCCGCTTGGGCACGCTCCAAAGCCAAGGCGGTAGCCGGTGGAGGGGAGCCCAGGCCAGCACGGTGGTGCGTCCTGCGGTGCCCAAAGCCACAGCAGAGAGGGCAGGGTTGCGGTGAGCAAGGCCTCCCTTCGGACCCACGGCTGAAACACCAGCCAGGAGGCAGCCATGGCAATCATGGCCGGCAACCTCCTGGCTCTCTGTGCTCCTTCTGTGGGCGTTAAGCTCACCTCACTTCTCTCTTGTTTGGTTTATTTTAAAGGAAACTTTACAGTGAAGGGCTGGGGCTACAATGCAATTGTTGAGGAGAAAACAATTCAGCATAACATCCCGCCAAGAGACCATCTGGCTGCAGCACCTCTGCATGGCACCTCTGCCCGCCTGAGAAAGAGGACTGTGGGCACTCCAAGACGTGGCCGGGCATGGCTGCCGAGTCACAGCTCCGCACCCCTGCAAGGGCTACGTGTCCTCTGTGCAAGCTCTCACCACCACGTCCCAGCAGAAACCCCCAGGGGAAAGAGGGAATAGAGGATGCCCCCGTTTACCAGGGCTGTCCCGGGTGGCTCTGCTGGAGCTAGGTGCTCGTCCTCATTCCAGCACGGATCTGGGACATGCTCCTGTCTCTATTCCCACTGCACTGCTGGAGGGCTTTATGTGCCCGCAGCAGCCTCTCGACAAACACCCACCCCACACACCCTGGGTCCCGGCCAGCCCCACATGTGAGGGAGTCCCTGAGCCCCCAGTCGGCACAGCAGGAGAGGGCAGGAGGAGGAATAGGAGAGGAAAAGGTGAGAGGGTGCAGTGCAGCTCCAGAAGGCGCAGAGATTCAGAAGAGGCAAGTGAGGACAGGAGTTAAAATGCAGGAGGCGGGTGGGTGACAGTGAGAGAGCAAATAGCAGGAGATCAGGGAGAACGTGGAGTCAAGCAGACAATTAGCAGAGAGTCTGCAGAGAAGAGACGCGAAAATAATTAGGGTAAGTGGTGCAGCTGAAAAGAAATGATGACATGAATAAAGTAGGCGCAGGTGCAGTCAGGAACATAGCAATTGCGGAAATACTGGCAATTGCATAAATGTGATAAATATTGGGTAAATATGGGAATAACTGTTGAATTGGTTTCCCTGTTGAGGGCTGCATCCGCAGCCTACCTGCAGCAGTGGGACCATGGGAGGCAGCGGGAACTCTTTCTTCCCCCATGGGAAGAGGGAACTCTTTCTTCCTCAGTGGCAGAAAAATTTGCCAAGCAATGCCACGGCAAGAGGCCCCTGGCACAGGACACTGCCCTGAGGCGAGGCTGGAAAGGACAGCAGAGGAAGTGAGGCCCTTGTAAATCAGATACTTTTACAAGGAAGCTGCTGTGAGATTCATTGGGAGAGCATGGTTCTGCAATGAGTTTCTCTGTGCTCCCTCTGCTCAGAGTAAACTTTATCCTTTCTTCCCATCCTGCTCTTCAATTGAAGGGAGAAACAGCAGCAGCCCTTCTTGGAGATCAAAGTTTTAGCAGGCAACAAAGACCTCCAAGGAGGCTGTTGCCATGGCTACCTTAGTAACGAAGGTCTTTTAATCACGCCAGTCTCCTTTGTGAGCAGCGTGTGGCTGTCGCTGGCAAATAAGGAGAAAAAGAGGGGTAAAAAACCTTGGCAACAAGTAGCACTTCTAAGTGGTGTGAAATAAGTAACTAGGAGTAGGCTGGGCAAGGACAAGGGGGATTGGACCCAGATTACAAAGGGGACTGTGCAGTGGTCTGGGGCAGGGCAAAAGCACCTAGCAGGGACAGGACGAGCACTTCGGGGGTGGGAGGATACAAGTGGCCTTCCTGGCGTGAACGTCTTTCCTGGATTTTTAAGTGGAGGCCTCCCTTGCTGATCGCTTCCTTCGCCTGCTGGCACTACCCACCTTCGGTCACCAAGGTGCAGCTCAAGGTCGGAGAGCCCTCGCCGTGAAGTTGCTCACAGACACCTCCCCGGCTGAGATCTGGCCCTCTCATCCCCAACACGCAGCCAATAGCACTGACGTCTCTGCCAACTGCTGTGACCAAGTGCTGGCTTGGATGCTACTGGCAGCTATTCAGCAAAACAGAGCGAAATCCTAAAACCATCGTCTTGTAAGGGAAAATTTTGCCAAGAACTTTTCCGTCTCTGAAACCACATCAACTTTTATCATACAGTCCCTCCTGGCACTCAAGAGACTCCAAACCTGGCTATATTTATATCAGCTATTGAGTCACTTTGCTGAGTAAGAACTGTCTTATTAGCATTGCACGCCATACACACACGTCCCAGTAGAGATTTATCCTCTCTGAAAGCCAACGCACGTCTCTATTAGTACATTAATTACCGTGCAATATGCTGTCTGTATACGTATCTACATTCTTTCCGACCTATGGGTGTTAGACTTGATCAATTTTGGGTGTAGCCTGTATCAATACTGGCTGGTAATACAAACTACCAAAGATGTCAGTTTGCCTATGTTAAATGCTAGCTGACTTTGGAAATTAACAAAAACCTAATTAACAAAAAAAAGTGCTAACTGTTGTTATTTAAAGCATAACAATGGTAGAAGCTGAAGCTTCTAAAAGATTAATTATAAAATAATATTTCACTAATATATGATTTATGTAGTATTAGCTGCCAAATTGGATCGGGAAAAAAAAGCAGGCAATAGCTGGCTAGCAAAGCACATGGATCACTAACCAAAGTATCGAAACAAAAACTGGGATTAGTGGATCACTTTCCTGCCTCTTCCAGGAGGAGCTTGACACGTCCGTGGGAATGAAGCCACTATTTCCTGAAGCACGTCTAAGCTATGTAAAGTCTCGTAACGCAAACGTTGCCGAGCTTGCACAGACCTACGCATTTCAGGGTAGCCAGCTGTGCGCCTAGCTATACCTAGAGCTATCGGCATTGCTCTTCAGCTTGGGAAGGGCAGCAGTATAGCTGCTCTCACAGGACCCTGCACCTTATTAGTAAATTTTGGCTCTCAGAAAGGCTTACTGGGTTATATGCAATCCCAGGCAATTAAGGTGGACTGCTTCCTGATGTGAGCTGGGCCACATGCAGCTAGGATGGGGCATCCACTGACACTGCTCTGTACTTCTGATTCGAAGGTTACTCCAGGCACGCTGCACCCACCGCACTGGTACACTTGCAGTTCCCTTCAACAAAGGCTGCAATGAATGACTTTACTGAAGCCCACTGACATTCCCATATAAAAAGCAGTGCACAGGGGCCATGAATAGCAAGTTGACTAATAGGACTGCCTGTGTTTCAAGAAGCAGGACAGTCAGCTGCTAGCTACTAAGATAGAAATGTAGGCTTTCTTAAATTTAGGATGCAGTCTTTTTGATTCAATCACATTAGTTCTAAAATATAAAAATGTATAAAGTTGCAAATGGATTCACTAGCCCAGCTGTAACAACAGCAAAGGGTTCTACATTTCTATTAAAACACATGAGTGCAGAGAGCATCACTTGACTCCTGTCATGGAATTGCTAAGCTCTGTACTAGTTTAGTTCTACCACAGAAGAAGCAGAGTTCATACAGTTTCCAACGTGCTAGTTTCCCTTTGGAGATTCCAAACACCATCAAAATACAAATATTTAATAGAAGTGTAACAGTACTTTTTAATTTAAATTCTTTCCTTACTCTACAGGAGGTTCACTACCAGCCAATCTCCCTCTGTGTTTCTGAGGTGCTATCCCTCTTCCCTTGCCTACACTGATTCTGTTACAGAAGGTTAAAGCCCCTGACTAAGCAAAACCTACTGAATGGTCTTTTCAGCAAGGCACATAAGCACATGCTTAACATCAGGTACGCTTTTATAAATCCTATCAGCTTTCCTGAGCACAAATGGATATAAATAAATGCTTATATGCTTTTCTGAAATAGGCCTGAAATGAAGACAGCACATGGGATTCTTTGATGCTACCTAGAGTTGTCTAGCCGCTTTGCATGTCAACATGACACATCCAGGTGACAAAACTCGACATGCAATCCCATCATGACCCAGGCTGACTGGCTACTTAGACTTCACTGGAAGTCTCTGTGATTGTTTTCCTAACAAAAAAGGATTACTGTAATTTGCTCAGGTTTTGGATTTTGCTCCAAATTGTAGTAAAGCAGCTTTTGACCAATTTTTAATGGTGCAATTCACTGTATAAAAAGCAGAATCCTCCACTTGTAGCTAGGCAAATTTCCATTAATTTATTGATGCTATTAGGTATCTACCATTTTTGTCCCTCAAACCTTTTAAGGTTTCTACATTACATTAAACTGCTCTGTCCAGCAGTAGCTTTCTCTAACCTAAACACACCTTTCATCTTGGCATTAAAATGAAACCACTAGAAGGGATACTTTCCTATTTCCTTTTCCGTTCTGATTTTTCTGTCTTCCCCCACTGATAACATGAGTGGGTAGAACCTCTGGTCTATTCAAAATTCTAATCTATGCTTAAATCATGAAGCAGCCCCAAAATAAGCAATGTAAATTATATTTAAAAGACCACTGTCAGCAGGGAGCAAACAGCAATGTGCTGTGGGAATCACAGTGTCGCTCGCAGACACTATCCCTCCACTGCTCCAACCGCTCTAACAGGGAATCTGGGTTCCACCCAAAGAGCAGCAAACAGCAAACAAAACCCTTTTACTGTATGTCCCTTAGGACTGTGGAATCGCTCCGATCTACATCTGTATTCACTGTCTCCCTCAAAGCAGTGGGATGGAATAAAAAATATCCCAGAAGATGCCAGAATATTAAGAAATGGCATTTTCACCACTGGCTCCTTCCTCCTTTAGCCATCAATGGGGAGAGGAAAAGGAAAAGGAAGAAAAAACACCAGCAAAGGCAGAAGGAAAAGAATAAGGTGGTAAGGAAGGAAGGAAAATGGGTAGGTAACCTGGAATCGCTCTGAAAGCTGGAATGTTGCCTCCATACACACTACCCAGGAAAAGAAATACACACAAGCTGCGCCAAACAGCATGAGGCAGAACAAAGTATGCCCACGACGAGTATGCTTTCATGCTGCTGCCAAACTTAGCAGAGTGCTGCACAAAGTGCAAGGTCAGACCCACAGGCTGCAGGGAACAGAAAGCAGATGCGGTCAAAGTAACGCAGCCTAAGCTACGTGTTTCCTCCCAACATAATCACAACGAATTGGGGCGAGGGACATCATCAAGCCAGCTTCAGAGGAGGGGATTTCTTTGTTTTCCCCCCACATAGTCTTCTGTACACACTGAAAAACAGATTCTTCCCGTTACCATGGCACTGTTTCATCGCTGCTGTCTGAGAGCAGTTGTAGACACACGTAAGAGGAAGACACCAAATCCTGGACAGGAAGGTGAAGAAGGGACAAAATTCAGCACCCCATCACCACGCAGTCACAGACAGCTCCTCTGGAGAGGCTACCAAACAGCTACAGCTGCCACCTGGTAGAGATAACTTCCCCTGAACTAACACAGGTCAGTCTTTGGCCTGTTATTAACTAGCATATGATACACAGTCACACTGTGGATTTAGACAGGGGTATGACACTGTTTTCTGGAGGGACCCATTCTCCAATTGTCCATTGCTTGACTGATATCCAAAAGAGTAAGGGGAGGTGATGGCACTGTTACAGTCACTCACCCATTCAATCCGTTTTACTTTGTGATGACAACTACAGCTCCAAATGTAAATGCTAATTAAACTCTGACCTTAGCCATGAGAGCAAGGGCACTTGACAGACATGTTCTATTGTATGCTTCTACATACCACCTACACACTATAGACCCAAGCTTTTTAACATTTCCATCACAGGACGTACAGAATCTATACACCCAAGAACCACGCAAGCATGCTGACCAGACAAACACTGGTGTCAGCAGGTCTTAAGCTAAGTTGGGAAAAACTCATCTTACTCTCCTGGGGCAGTCTAGGGTTGAAGTACTACAGCTGGCTCAAGACAGTATCAACAAATGTTGCTGAAAAGCCCATTCTGCTCTGCTCTTCTCCGCTAGCTGGGATGGGTGCTTTTTTGACCTTTACAGTGAGCTGGACTGTGGAAGCCATCACTGAAAGCTAACCCTCCAAACAGGAAAGAAACTGATCCTGCTCACCACACTGGTCAAGGGAGCTTAACAAAAACAGAGCCAAGCATGCACACCGTAGACAGGACACGTCCTTTTAGTGGCAGCACCAGCTTAGATGTGATTAGGGTGACTGTGAAACTGCACCTCTAACTGGACAAGTATAATTAGGCAGACAGAAAAATCTCCCAAACTGACACACTCAAGCAGATAAACATGGTGCTTCTTGACATCCTCACAGGTCAGAAGAGTGGGATGAAGGGAATGTTAAAAGACTGCAAAAAGTATATGATTTGATGTCTTATGGGTGTCTATTTTTAAAAGACTCTGTCTCAAGTGTTCACTTTGCTGCAAGTTTATTGTTTTATTCCTTAAAAACAAGAGTTATGACTTTCCACAGCCCTGCACTTTCTGTAGTCATTTACGCCTGTGTAACGTGTGAGCAGTGTGGGTGTAAACATTACTATTCTGGTTTGGTAGTGTTTGCCACCCACTTTGCCTAGGTGTGAATGACTGCACAAGGTGCAAGGCAATGGTGAAGGTACTGCAGGGACTGTTTTACATAGATCTTACACCCATAGTAATATGGTGCACAGATATGTGGAGAGAGCGAGAGAGAGCAGAAGGAAAGATACATCAGCTATCTGCTGAAAAAGCAATCTGGCAAGAGGGCTTACCAAGCACAAGCAGCTCCACCGATTCTTCATTCTTGCCCTCCACATCATCCGGTGTGATAATAAGGCAGTAATAGAGGCCACTGTCTCCCCACATCAACTTCCCAATCTGAAGGTCTGCATCTGAAAGGCAAAAAAAAAAAGTCAGGCTTTCCCTCCAACACCTATAGCAAGAGTGAAGTGTTGAAAGCACTGGGTCCATCTCTGTGTCCCAAATCCATTTCATTTCCTTACTAAGAAGAGGGGTTAACCTTATCCAGAATATCACAGTATTCAGGAAAAAACAAAAGGCTCAGGACTCTATGGCTTTAAGTGGGAAGACAGGTAATGCCGCAGAGTCAGCTCACTCTTTAAGTGCCAGAGCAGAAGGGGTAACTAATGTCATTCTGTTGGGGTCCCAACAGTTGGGACCCCTACTGTTGGGGTCTCAACAGTATTCGTGCCACGCAAGAAGGGCTTAGACAGTGTCTCCTCTACAGCACTTCAGTCATTTGCCAAAGAGATTACATAGAGACGAAGGAAAACAATCCCCCTTGCTGAGGCTGATTACATGCTCTCCACACCAAGGAGCCTCCACCTCTGGCTAGGTGGTTTCCCAAGTGAAGAAGCCTTGTACTTTTGAGGGACAAGGTTTCTCATACAGCTTTCCAGACCAAATGTTTAAGGACCCTGCCACCCCCCATCTCCACCCAACTTGACTTCACAAGAAGAAATCTCTTCCTTTCACACTGCCCAAGGCTGTGTGGATTTAGGTTCATGACAAGGTAAGCTGGTGGGGTCCAGAGCTGAGCAAACATGAGGTGCAGGATAATTTTGGTAATTTGGAACTGGGAAAAAAATCAGTGGAGTTTGCAAGGAAGAAAAACATAACCCGCAGAGACCCGCAGAGAATCCATACCTCTCTCTTGCTGGCACCCCTTTGTTAAGGAAAATCTATATACAGAGCAATATGCAGAAACTAGGAATAAAAACCATCCACTTCATCAAAGGGAAAAGAATACTGTATCAGGGTTGGGGACCTACATGGAGTTAGATGAAGGGAAGTGCCAAAGGAAATGACCTTTGGTTCTAGGGTTGGCTGGTTGAATCCTAAAAGTCTGGCATACAACAGTTCCTTCCCAGCAGCCTTTTCTAAGGGAGTTAACTGAACAATTACTGCCAGTATCCCAAATTGCTACCCCTATTCCAACTGCTATCCCATTCCAACCTCCAACAAGCATCACTGGGGTAGGAGAGTTACCGTGGACAATGCTGACATCTCTTTCCTTATAGAAGTCCCCTATAGTGACAGCAGATCCTTGTTTGGAGGCCACGACACGGACTGTCCTCCTGCTGTCCACACAGTCCAGGTAGGGATCCCAGTCCAGGTTCCTCTTGCTCATCGTTTGTAAACCAGAAGTCGCCATACCCAAAGCTTCTCCCATCCGGTCCTGGCAGTAAGATTTAAACCTCCACTGTACCACAGCTGGTTGGGTGGAAGAAGTAGAGAAATGGCAGCGAAGCAGAGCAGGCTGAAACAACATGGCCACCTTCTTCTTCTCAGGCACGGTGACCTGCAACCCTTCCACTTCAGCTAAAAGACAAAAACACGAGTGTCATACGCCTTGGCACTGCTTGAAGAGGGAGCTACTGCATTTCATCATAGCATCATTCTCCCCACGTACATAAAATTAAAATGTCCATCTGTTTCAGGTGCTAGGGTGCAATGCTCCTCAATGTATTTAAGCACGGATGTTGGCAGCAGAAGTAAGTTTGCTTTTTTCATAGCCCAGAGCCTCAAAGAAAAACACAGCATGATGGGGCTGAAGGCTCAAATGTAGTATCCTTACGGTCTGTAGAGACCCTAACGCAGTGGCGTGATGATTCACGGCTTCTGTGGCAGGTTCATAGATAAGGAAGAGACATTTTAGGATGGCCATACCCCACTTCCACAGCAGGTCAGCCAAGGGGCCAGATCCTGAGTTCATAACAATCGCAATGCAGAATAAGTCACCCCCCTCCCAATTTCAGTGGCATCACACCTCCTCTTTCAAAGTCAGGCAGCACACAGTGCCTGGCCCAGCCTATTGAGTACTGGTGCCCAGTTAGCGCTGCTTCCTCTGCCAAACTCTAGAGATGCAGGAAGAAGTGGATCCAAATCGCACAGCTCCTGCCAGGGCTGGCATGTAGCACTGGGAGAAATTGCTCCATGTGGGAGGTGTGCAGAGAAAAATGGCCCAAACACGCAAGTTTTTCACATTCCCAGGGAGGAGATGGAGCTCAACATGTAATGTTTATCTACCAGCTGACGGGAGAGCTGAACCCTGGAGCTGATGTACTAAGGCCTCAGAGAAGACACATAAGACTGCTGCCACATCTTTTTGTAGCTTAGAGAGAAGCCGAGAGTCAGTGTGCAAAGCCAGCAGAGAGCCCTTGGGATAGTGAGGTACTCCATCTCCCCACAGAGGAATGGCTGAAACCTCCCACGCATGCCCTTCATTGCTTCCCTCCTTCTTGCGCTGCAGGCAGCAATGACTGAGAGCACTTACACAACACTGGAAACACACGTTGACACTTTCCCAAGCAGGGATGTGCCAGCCTGTGGAGGCACAGAAACAGCCCAGGAGCCAGGGGTGGGGGGGGAAGCATCTAAGAAAGAGGACATTTGTAACCAGGGACACTCTCTGCAGCTGAGGGGCAGCAGGGCCTGACAGTTCGTATGAGAAAAGGGAACCAGTTGGAAACTGGGAGATGTTGATGACGGCAGCTCCCTACACCCAGTTACCATATACCCCAAAGCCCAGAGCACTGCAGTGAAAAAAAGAACAAGACACAAGGAAACATTCAAGAGAATAAAGGAGAAGATGATGTCTACACAACATCAGGAGGGATTGATGGACTTAGGGTAAGCTTAAGGAGAATGAAAGACTGAGGACAAAGAAGGGCTTCCTGATGTTGGGAAGCAGTAGAAGAGAAGGGCAAACGCCAAGAAAGAAAAAAAAAGAGTAAGGATAAAGTATCAGGGTAAATATAGGAAGCAGAAGGACAAGAAGGACAACAATCATGGAAGCAGGAAGCTGAAGTTCAGCTGAAGAAGCTGAAGGAGGTGTCTCAGCCTAGGTCAAAATAATTTCAAAGGGCTGGAGCCAGGTTGCAGGAGATTAAGAAATTATGTAAAGATGAGAGGAAATGGAGTCAGCAAAAATAAACCACCCACTCCAGAAACTAGAGATGAAAAGGAGATGGAAGCTGGCAAAAGAAAGCGAAATGACAGGAGATATCTTTAGGATGGGGAAAAAAAGGCATAGACTAAAGCACTGGAGTTTAAGACAGAGAGCAATAAATACATCAACAGTATGACAACAGCAGGTATAAAGGGACATGGTCAAGTTGGAGACAGCTGCAGACCTGAAAAGCAAAAGCAAGCAAAGATCTCATGATCAGGAGCCAGAACCAAAGGAAAGTGGAGAGGTTGGACCAACACTGAATATCCATTTCCACAAGTTATCAATGTCCAAACTATAAATCACAAAGTCTATAAACACTTCTCAGGGGATAAAAACCAGTATGGACAGAACCCAGGGGAAAGCGTACTTCAGAAAGGCAAGACAGTCACTGACACTAACAAAGAGTTACTGATTTAGGCAGGATTTGACCCTGGGGACTACTATGGGAAGCCTTGCAGCGCAGAAGGGTGCTATGGCATTTGCACAGGAATGCTATGTTATGCATATAATGAACACATGAAATTATGCATATCATATTTGTGCCATGTGGAAGCTGCACAGGAGATGTCATTAGTTTTGCCAGAAGTGCCTGGACCCAAATCCAAACACAGAAGTGTGGGTGTTCTCCAGAGTACCATGAAACACAGCTGAGGTCCCAACAAGATGCTCCCACAGGAGCGGCAGGGACATGAGGCAGCTCCTCCACTTTCCTGAGGTATAGGCAGAGAGGTAATTCAAGAAGTGGCAGCTGGGACATTTCTGCCAGGCCTCCTTTTCCCTGGGACTAGAGGGGCAGAAATATGGGGGCCACACAACACTAGGAGAACGTCACCACTTGCTTCTCAAGGTGAACCACGTGGTGACGTTGTCTTATTCTCTCATCTCTAGAGACTCATGCTTCCCGGGTTGCATCTGAATGCAAGAGACATGACGAACACCTTCAAAAACGAATGGGTCCAGGTCAGACCTGTATCTGGCAACTCTGTGCCTGACCCCACGCAGTCTGCAGCCAACGCCAGCATGTGACATGAGCTGGTCAAGTGACTCTTCACGTTACTTCAGCTTCAGGGATAAAACAGTGACACAGTGAATATTTAAATCTTTCCCTTGTGAACGAAGTACGCTGCTTAGTAAACACAGTGCTTTCAGCTAACCATGCACCGTAGCCCTCCTTCCCTGTTAATGAGATTAATGAGTTTGGCAAGCCAGGGACTGCTTTAATAAATGATTAGCTGAGCTTTAGCAAATTCTCATCCGACTAACTTTCCCCACCCTAACCCCACGTGAATGTCTATATCAAGAAAAGAAAAGCAGCTTTTGGGAAAACACAGGAATTCTTTTTCTACCCAAAAGCATTTGGGAGATGTGCAATAAATTATCTAGCATCTCCTATATCCCATCCCAAGCTCTTTATTAACTTTTAAAGTATTCTTTTCGGATCCTTTCCAGAAATAGCATTTAAGAGCAACACAGTGCCTCAGATGGAGAGACTGGAGCAGTGAAAACTCTAGATCTATTTAAGTCAAATTATATATAATTATATACGGCTCAACTGGGAAATTATACACCTGTTATTTCCTCTGCCCAAAAAAAATGATTGGAATCGATTCATGTAATACGTCACTGCTGTAACAGCGTCCATCTAAAAGGCCAACAGGATGTTCGACTGCCTGAAGACAAGATGGTGGCTTTAGACCTAGAAGTTAGGTCTGTGCACGTGAATTACAGAGGTCTGCTTAGCACTTCCTCAACTTCAAAAAGAAGCTGCTGACCTCAAAAATCTTCAAGAGACGAGGCAAGATAAGAAAAGCCTTAGATGTAGCACAGGACAAAACTCTGGGCTGTTTATACAGCAGAGCAAGAAAGAGTGAAAGATGTGAAAAAGCATGACGAGCTTAGTGACAGCACCGTGGTAGCTCTTTGCCTAGTTTAATACAAGTAGGACTAAAAAGAAACTGAATTGTGCTCTGCTATGTTTTGACTAATGCAGACAGAGGAAGATTAGCCCTTATTTCAAAATCATCATGGAAACGTAATTCCTGCACTCCAGAGAAGCAACCTGTTCATTGTGAATTTCACAATGTTTGAACTTTCACAAGAAAAATCTAGCTCATGGGAGTCTCATGACTATGTGACAATTTTGCTTTCCTTCTTTCTTGTTCTCCTAAATCCCCAGAAAAAGGTCTGCAAATATAAATCAAGTGCATCTTAAAAACACAGTTATCCTTACTCTCAGAAAATAAAAAGAATCCAGGGGTTTGTGTGTCTGTGCATGTGTATATATACATACTCCCACAGAAAGAGCTTAAAAATAATCACACTTCAGAAATATAATTGTATGGGTTTTGTCTGTTTCTCATTGGCAATGTGTATTTGTCTCCTTTCTCTGCTTCTTTTCCTGAACTATCCTCAGATTATGCATTCAACTATATAATCAACATTACACACAAGCTATCACTAATACATTTTAGTGGTGATTAAAGAAAATTCCAGGAAGTGATTACAGAGGGGGATATTTGTAAGGGCGCATTTGAGCCTTGTGAGCCTGATCTTCGTAAGCACCTTCCATGAGTACGGGAGAAGGCAATTGAGAGGTGGTAACTTAGATTCTTGCTTTTCAGTTGCCCTCTGGAGGAGCCCATGCTTCCCTGAAGCTAGATGAATCCCAGCAAGATTTAGCTTCACTACACAGACTTAAGTTAGCCTTTATGAATAGAATCACAGAATGGTTTGGGTTGGGAGGGTCCTTAAAGACCATCTAATTAGAATAAAGTTGATCTGAAGCATGAATCCCTGTAAATAATGGCAAAGCCAAATACTGTAGTTCAGTGTAATCGGTTTCAGACTGCATCCTTCTGGCGCATCGGATAAGAGTTGAGTCCATGAGAAGGCAGCTCACATTAGTCTTCAGGTCAGCATGGGTCTCCCTATCTGTGCATGCATCACATCTCTGTCTTTGCAATTATTTGGCTCACACTACCACTTGCCTGAGGCAGTACAGCTGATGCTATGGAACTACAAAAATCACATCCCCCAATTTTATGCATCTTTATTGATACGAGTGGCAGTTGTGCACACAGGAGAACAGAAGTCCTTGGGTCCTGAAGCAGGCACCTCAAGAAAACTACTTGACTATACCCAAGGGCTGTGGCAGAAAAACATACATTTATTGGTAAGAGGTAGTGATGCTAGGGTAGCTTATATCACTTCCCCAAACAAAATAAACTGTTGGGCAAAAGGATGCTGTATCTTTCTTTTTTGTGCCTTGGCTACTATGCATCAATTAAAAGTGTGCTTTCCCACAGTGCTGAATACAGGCACACCAACCACACTTTCACATGTGGATAAAGCCTGAATCAGGAAGTGCAAGAACTGGGCTTTGAGGCTGAAAAGTCAATGATAATAAACAGATGTATAAACAGGTGAGTGGAGAGCCAGTGGGATCACCGAGATTGTGTTGTAGATTCTTGCCTACTCATGCTGGACTAAATCCAATCCATGCAATTAATCAGCAAAAGCCATCACCATCAGATTGTGTTGGGAAATGAAATGGATGTCTTGGTCTGGTTCCTATCAGACTCGTGTTGGTATCTCCGTGGCCACTAATTGTCAACTTTTTAAGCCAAGAAGAAATGAATGCCTGAATAGGTCAACTGCAGCTGAGGTGAAAGCATGGTACCACTTTTTACAGCTCTGTAGCAAAACTGAGTATTTAAGCTCCCTAACTGCTTAACCTGGAACAGGGCAAAACAAAAGCAGTCGGAGAAAAGCATGGCTTTGCAAACCCAGCACTCACAGCGCAGAACCTCAGTAGAAAAACACTTCATGTAGGACACAGCCCAGACTCTGCAAACTGACTGCGGTAATCATTGGACTATTCCTTGCTCTTACCCATTCTCTGTGATGCTGTCCCCCAGGTGCCCCATGCTCCTGACTTCTCTAGGGAAGTATACAGCCCTGAAATGGCAAGGACTGTGTAAGGGCTTTCACAAGAGCTCAGGACATTTCATGGGCTTTTCTAGGTACCAGTCTCTCTTCAGCAGCTTCCCTGCACTCATCAGACTCTCTTATGACCTACTCCTTTCCCACATCCACAAAAGTCACCCTTGATGTTTTCAGGTGAATTATCACAGCTTTGGCCACCAAATCCACCCTGTCTATAAAGCTGTTACAATTGTCAGACAGCTCCTGGTTTACAGTCTTAGTTCAGCATCCCAGAAATCATTTCCAGAATTGGGAATTCAGCAATCAGTCACCACCAGAAGCCTGAGAACGAAGAAAAGAAAAGGGAAGAGTCTCTTCAAGCCTTGTAACACTAAGCCGTAACACCTGTCCTTGGGATGGCATTGGGATTTCCACTGGTGACAGTCCCACTCAAGGTGATCTCACAGGAACAAGAAGTAAGAAAAATGTGAGATTTCTTCCCAGTTACACTAGGCTTACGCTGTGTGCAGCCAGTCAAGGGAAGTCAGATGAATACTTTAAATCAAGGCAGATAAAACAGTCCATCCATTTCCCTGCCTTCCCAAGAAGTCTGCTCAGTTGGCCAGGAAACAGTAAAGTACAACTGTGCTCCAGCATGCCCCCTCTGCCTGCTCTCCTAAACTGTGGCTGGGAAAGCAGAGGTAGTAAATCTACCCACCTTTGTACCGTACCATGGCATCCCAGTGGCTCTTCTGCATAGGGCAAGTAAACAGGTACCGAGTTCTAAATTATTTGTGAAAAATTACTTAACAGGGAAAGAAGATTACATTTTAATGTGGACAGTCTTCTAACTGTAATCTTTCCAAGCTTAGCCTCAGTCATGAGGCAGAAAAAAATTTGCTCTGCTTGTTCTGTAGGCAAAACTGGAGTTCAGTCTGCAGTGCAACACTTCTCTCCAGTTTTAAATGCATAGGAATTACAGCATTAATAAGAATAATGGTAAACACGAGGCAAGGATTCACTCCAGAATCAAGCTGTGCTTGGTAGTTTACAAGCACCAGCTTTACAGAGGGATACTTGACAAATTCTACTTTCTTTTTCTAGAATGAGAAGAACACAGTCCCACATACATCCTAACCCATGTCACTTCACAGGAAGGAATAATGGATGACCTGCTCTTCATCCTTTTGCTGCTGTTATTAAAACACTAGCTTTAGGCACGTGGGAGAGCAGGGCAGGAGGAAGTGAAGCCAAACCAAATCCACTGTACCTTACGCAGGATTTTTTGAAACTGCAGTAAGAAGTCACAACGCACAAAACCAAACAAAACATGAACGCAAGAGCCAAAAATTAAAGACAAACAAAGGACAGAGAGGAATTATTGCTGTAAGGAAAGGAACTGTGAGCGCTGATTAGAAATTTCTCAGCCTACCTCGAGGAGGGAGGAGGGGAGAGAAGGGGGCGAGAGCCTCTCTCTCTTTCTTGCTCCCTTTTGTCTCCCTGCTTCCTCCCCATCTTGCACTCTGCCTCTCACCCTGGCCCCTCCACCTCCCAACCCCCACCTCTCTTTCCCAGAGCGGAGTGTACCACTCTGGCTGGATCAGGGCTCCTTACCTTGATACAGACCTTTCATTCCTTTGCACAGCCACTGGGGAAAGGAAAATTTTGAATCCGTGTTTGCTAGCCTCTCTCCCTTTTCTGTGCACACACGTACACGCTTACACTCACACACCATTGCTGCTTTGCTTTCTCTCAGGCATGAAAAAGGACAGCAGTGCCTGCTCTATCGCCGGGAGGCTGGAGGGGAGCAAGCTGACACCAGCTGCCTCCATCTCTCAGCACACCGCTACGGCTAACCTGTTGCCTGCCGGAAGCCTTTGCCTGCCGGCGGTCGACAGCACCAGCGGCAGGCAGTCCTGTCTCAAAAGCCCAGGACTAGAGGAGACTGGAAGGTCTTCCTACTGCAGTGGTACCTCTCTTTCTCTGCATAGATCTTGCATGCTCCAAACAGCGGCCGCTGCCAGTAATCATGAACTACCTTTAATGGAGGGAGAAAGGTGTCAACAGCCCAGCCTTTTAGCATGATGGAAAAGTCCTGATCTAGCCAGACGTGTTCAGATAAAGAAGCTCGTTAAAAAGAGGGAGGAATGTAATGTCATGTTTATCTACACCCTGTACTCCTTTATCAGTCCCTGAATGCTATTTATCAGCATACTACTATGGCTAGTAGGAAAAGAGTGGTAGTTGTGGGTATGCTGGCACTCCAGACCAACGCAGTGAAGCGGGATATGTTCGGAAGCAGCCAAATGACAGGGAGGGAGGCAGGGAGAGTGGCATGGAGGGAGGATGAGCTGGAAGCTGCCGAAGACCCAGATGAGGCCGTGAAACCCTGGAAGGGAGCAGTAGGCAGACACCGGTGTTGAAGATGACTCAGAGTGAAAACGCAAGGAAAGGGGTGGGTGGGTGGTGGGAGAGAGGTGTTATGACTAAAAGCTGAATTTACTGCTTGTGAATCCTAAATCTGAATAGGAAGAGGGAAGAGCCTGAGGTCTTTTTTTGTGAGATACATTGGTGGTGGTGGGAAATACAAGCCACTTAATCTAAGTGTGTCTGTTTCTTCTTTCAGCCTGGAACCAGCCTGCCTGGCTAAGTCAGCCTGCTGCAGCTTCTCCTAAAGCCTCCTGCTCCTGCCTGTGCTTGGCTGCTGCACCGGCTCAGAGTGGAGGCAGATCCTGCCACTGACCTGACAGGGCTCCCTCTTTCTCCCCGATTCCCGTCTGCCCTGATGCTCTTATTTGGCTGTAATCCCTACCCTCTCCTTTTCCGCGCTGCCCGGCTCTCACACCCAGCCCCTTTTCAGCTAGTTCCCCCTGCTCTCTCCCCATGGCAGAGCCCTCTCCGCTCTCCCCTCCGGCTCCCCTCCCCCTCGCTTTGAGAGGGCTTGCCCGACCTCGTTGAGAGCCGCTTGGGCTCCCGGCTGGTTGGCGAGCTGCGCTGGGGGAGGCAGTCCTGTCCTGCCTTCACAAAGGCCCGGGCACAGCAGCTCCATCACCGGGAAGGCCGAATCCTGTCCCCCTGGAAGCCGGGGGAGAAGCAGGGCAGCCCCCTCCTCTTACATCTCCGTTAGACGGCGTATGCGGCCAGGACACCGGGAAAGGAGAAGTTCCTGCAATTGTTTCCGGCCCGGCGTGGGCGGGCGGGGGGAGCCGAGTGTTGTCGCCATCCCCCCTGCAACGCAGCCAAGGACACTCCGGCCCCCCCCCGCGCTCCTGCTGCCTCCCCGGGCCGGCTCCCACCTTCTCCACTACAAGCGCGCTCCTCTCCCCCCCTCGGTCCGGGGGGATCCAAGCGCACCCCACGGACAGAAGGGCCGGGGGCCCCTCGGACATGTCCCCCCGGCCGGGCCCGGGCAGGCGCCGGCTGCCTCCCCCCGTCCCCAGCGGGACCAAGCTCTCTCCCCGAAGTCTCCGCAAACTGCACCGCGGGACGCCCCCGAAAAGACCCCCCCCAGCGCAGGCTGGCTCCCTCCGCAGCTGCC
>VYZM01006836.1:62151-72172 GCA_013398915.1 Dromas ardeola
GCCCCCGCGGCTGGTCCGGGCGCGGCGGCAGGCTGGGACAGCGCGGCGGCGGGGCTGGGGCCGGCGGCGGTCGGCGCGGGGGGAGAGGCAGCTTCCCGAAACTGTTCTCACCCCCTCCCCCCCGCTGCGTGCAAAGGCGCGTTTCGGTTGCCAGGTGCCGCCGGGGTGTTGCCGGAGCTTTTCCCAGCCTGCGGCCACCCCGGCACGTTTCTCTGCGACTTCTTCAGCCGCCGAGGCCGGAGCGACGCGGAGCCCCCGGCTCCCCCCGCCGGGCGTGCGGCGGCCGCTGCCCTGGCCCCGTCCCCACTTACAACTTCTCCAGTAAGCGCTTAAAAATGTCCACCCCGAGCATCTACTCTCCCCCAATTAACCAGATGTATGCCTTGGGAAACGAAGGTAGACTGTTCAATTCTGAATTTCCCTGGGGTTTCCACTTCCAGTATGGCCACTGCGACTCATTACTGTGATTTTAGATGAAGAGAGGATACAATTTTTGATGTGGAGGTGGTGTTCTGGCTGTTAACGGTGGACATCTGAGTTGTGGCGTATTAAGTTTTCAGGCCAACAAGATATTGGAAGGGGGCATAAGTTTCTTCTGGGGAGAAGGGAGAGCCAACTAGAAATACTGCTAAAAGAAGATGACCTTTAAAAAGGTGGATGTTACTCTGAAATTAAGCGGTCCTGGCCAGAGTGGACCTGCATGTATACATACGTACTGTACTTAAAACTTCTGAACTTTCTGTGGGAGTGCAATAAATCAGTGGCATTATTCAGGAGCCTAGAGCTGGCTAAATAGCATCACACGTTCTTTGGTGGCTCAGCACCAGCGAGAAGCACCTTCCACCACGGCACTCACCATTTGCAGCATCCAGCACAGCTTCCCTTTCTGTGTTGCTCCTCTTCGGGCATTTTCCTTTCAGGGGCTTGGCTGCTGTTCATAACCAAAGTTTAGATTGTGCAGATGTCAGTGATCCACATGGGAGATGGGAGTAGTCTGCAACTTCTTCTCGTTTGGAATCTGACAAAGAACATAAAAATATTCTGATCTTCTAACGCCAAGTTGGGCCCCAGAAGGGAGCAGCGCTAGGTGCGTCCCGCTGCAAAAGGCAGGGTGCACAGGGATGCCTGCCATAAAACTGGACAAGCGGTTTGCATTCTAGTGAGTGTTTTCCAATTGCCCGCAGATTCCTCATAATTTCGCCTTTCAGACTAAACTAAACTTCTATCCAGGCAAGATAAGTTTTTTTCATAAGCGTGAATAAAATAAGATGAATAATTTCTGAGTGAAAAAGCAAAACAGCATGTTTGCTATGATAAAAGATGTGTTGAAACATTTTGGTTGTTTTTGAACGGTTGTAGTCCCTCTTTTAATATAGTTAAAGGGGAATTAAGCAAGGAGACAATCCCTAGGCAGCCAGTCTGGTTTTAAGTGTTTTATTCGGAGCTGTTCAATGTTATTTAAAAATACTTCTCACATAGAAGTTTATTTTTATTCAACATTGCTTATTAAAAAAAAAATACACACCCACCCCAGTCAGTGTCCTGATGTTCCCCTCACCTGAGGCATCATGAATTTAACTGTTTTGCAGTACTAGCTAAAAGCCACTATTAAGAACTAAGACCCTGTTATGCTAAATAATGTACATACGCAGCAGCGCACAGTGCTGTTCTCCATCGGCACACGGTGATCTGATACCCCACTGCCTTTGTGCATAATTGCAGGTGGAAGGCAAAGTAGAAATTCTCGTTAGGATATAACATAGGATATAATCCATGAAGGTTTGTATGGGCTGAATTAAGACTCCTAAAAGGTGAACACAAATCTATTTTTTCTCTCCCTCCCTTAACCATTTTTCCTGATAACCCTCAAAATTTCAAGTGAAATCCTGGTGCCTTGCCTTTCTGTAACTCAATTGGCCAGGAGTCTGATCCAGAGTTTCCTGCGACAATGCTGATGTTGATATTATCTCGTATGTTTAACATTGGGAGCAGTACAATCCCCTATGCGTCACTATTGTTAGCTACTCCTAGTTTTTTCTTTTTTTTTTATCTACTCCAGCTTTTGCAAATAAATTTGGCATACGTCAGATTTGCTAAACTTTTGACTCACAACAAAGGAAGGAAAGATTTTCAATACGAGGAAGCACCATTGTTTTGCATGTAACGTTGGATTTATAGCTGCTTTGAAATTTTCATACACCCAAACTCACTGTATGGTTCTTTTTCACTTAATGTGAGCTGTCGTTTGTATATATGCACATATGATGGATACCCGAGCCCTGAATAGATGTTCCAGATCTCTGTAGACCTTTGATCTGAGTATTGCAACATCTGAGCTGGCTTAATAGTTAATGTTGGGATGTTGTCTTTCCTTGTCGCCAGTACTTGGAGACAGTAAGTTGCATGACTCCAGTTAGCCAAGTTTCACCTTCAAACAGTGGGTAAATTCCTATGCAATTAGCCAGATCACTTCACGCCGCAGCCCAGCAGGGATTCTCTGTCCCATGTAAAACATCATACCGGTAGGCTTCAACCTTCATCTCCCTCAGTCACTTGACAACCTTGATACTAGATGACCAAATTCCCCATACCTGTCCTGAATAATTTACCCCCAGACTGAATCAGAAGAGTACAACACTGTGTGATATAAATGATTCCACGACTCTATCTGGAGCAGTTCTCCTCTAAGCAATGGGATCATGAACAAATTCAGTTGAACAATAGGGAAGCAAACAAACTCACTTTTTACTCATGCCGTAGCAGCTGCTGTCTCTTTTCTTGACAACTACTTCATTCCTCCCTGCCTCCTTTCATCTCACAGTACCAGTCTTTTGTGGTCATTTCCTCTGTTGATAAGCGGAGTCAGCTTTTTAAGTTACCAGCATCTAGAATGATTTACACCAGCACCTCACTCAGAATGACCCATCTCAGCAACATGCCTGAAAACCCGCCATGCTGCGTGAAAATACTTCTCTTCATGCCTACTTTTGCACATCCATTCAGCCCCTTGGATTTCCCTTGTAGAAATTTCCATAGAAACAGTGATTTCAACAGCTTTCTGGGATGTCATACTAGATTCAGCCATTCGACACTGTTCTCTTGATTTAGTACTGAGACCAGCACATTACAGAAGCTATTTATTAGGTGACACATCATCGATTCATAGCGTTTAGTGAGTCTCTTCAGAATAGCTACGAACTAAAACTTCTCATTGTTTGCTTTGTTACACTGGAATCTCATATTAATCCTTGATAGCTTCACATCAAGACATTGCTGAAATATATGCACTCTCTGTATATGTTGTTTTTTCTGAGCTGCCTGGCTACATCTGATAGTATAATAATACAGAACTTTTACATCAGGAGTGGGTGATATGGATATACAAACTGCTTTCGTTCTTAACCTTGATGTTTGTACCAACAAATGTTTAGAATATTTAATGGAGAAATTTGACTTTCTCATTTCAATGAACCTTGAGTTCTGTATATAAATGCAGCATCAGAAAAAACCCAAGAGAACAGCATCTTTCTACAGTATTCACTCCTCTGTATAAATTTCCCATGCTGCTCCTGATTCTTTTTTAGACACCAAAAATCAGAGCACACATTTGCAATGCTTTCAGAGGGAACCTGAAATTTTCATTTAAATAAAACACTAAGTGCATAGCAGCAATAACGTTTTGTGAAGTTATTATACAGGTGCACGATCATAAGTGAATCATCCCAGCTCACCATCTTTTGTGTGTCACTGTGTGCAAAAATACACAGAACAGGAACGAGACAAACTCTGTTTGCTTGCATATCTACAGATAACCAAGAAGATAATGAGTTGTTAAACCCTCTACAGTTTTGGCTGTAGAGAAATTTTGGGCAACGTGAATACCTTCAGGGAGCTGGAGTTCACAAACTGGACTTTTGTGATTGTCTAATCCAGCTTTCTTAATAAAATAGGCCACATCACTTTGCCACACTACATCCTGTTTGAACTACAGTGTATCCGTTAGAAAAAGAATCACAGAATACTTTGGGTTGGAAGGGAACTCACCCTGCCCCTAATTTCATCTAACTTCAACTTCTAGTACTGCTAAGCTAGATGGAAGTGCCTTCTTAAGGCATTTCTGAACAGAGGTAATGGCAGACTATGATCAAAGCACCTTCTTTGGAAGTTCAACAGACTGCTATTTTGCTATATTCTTGAGCTAACACCAAATCTGGAGTGAGCATCCCAGGCACAGTTGCTAAAAGCATGAAAGCAGAAGTACTACAGCATCATCACTCCTGCTTAATATTTCTTTGTCTATCCTTCCTGGGATCATGCTGTTAGTCCTTTTGACATAGCATCACATGGGGAGCTCCTCTTTGGTGGATATCCCACTCTATCACCTACGTTATTAACTATTCCCTCAATCTTTGTATTAGTTGCAAGTATCTGTGATGACTGTATGTTTCCTTCAAAGGTACCAACAAATATTTAGAAGTATGCAGCCAAGAAATGACATAGAGAAAGATCTTGCTGAAAATGTACAATTACAATTCTTCATTTAAAATTACATTTTGAGACATTCTAAGCTAGTGTTTTAACTGGGGACTGGATATCATTGCACTTCCTTGATTTAGTGTTGTGTGGTCAAGTCACATGCCTCACATGTCTGAATCCATTACCTTTAGTAACCACACTTAATATCTTTTTGATGCAATTACAAATCAATGTGACAGAATCTATTTTCTGCGAACCTGTGTTGATTGGCATTAATTACATTACTTTTCTTTAATTCATTATTGAAGCAACTCCTGTATCAGTGATTCTATTCTTTTGACCGGGATCCCTGTCAGTCTGACAAGTCTATAATTACCCAGGTTATCCTACTTAGGGCCTGATCCAAAACAAAACTTTGGAAAATTTTTGGTACCTAACATTTAGAACTGCAATCTAAGAACCCCTCATTCATCAGCAGCTTTAGACCGGGAGCACACATGTACTGTCAAAGTTGACTACACATTTACAATTTTCCTTCTCTGCATGCGCAGATAATCCTGAGCACATAGATGTCTAACAGGCACCCAAGCTAAGGCTTACATACATCTGGGTTGTTGCACCCTGTTGCTCTGTTTTCCACCTGAAAACCTAGTCTTATCAGATATTAAGGACTTCTGGTATTTGTCCAGGATACTAGAACAATGTGGTGGTTTCACTGGAGCCATAGCATTAAAGATACTTGAAATTTATGGCATAGAGGGGATGCAGCTGTACCTCACATGGGCAGCTGGTTGCCACGTACCTTGTAACACGTTTAGTGATTCCAGGAGGTGCTGGTGAGCAGGGTTACAGCACTTACCCAGCAAGTCCCATGCATCCCACAACCCCATGACCTGCTGCACTGCAACTCCCAGCACAAACACTAGTATTTCTGAAGACCAGACAGAAGCATAGCAGCTCTCACTTGAGTTCCCCCAGAAACCCGGAAGAAAGATGCTGATAACACCTGTGAGGTCTGATCCAGGACATTCAGAATAGGTCTCACGTTCAGCAAAGCCCTGCAAAAGCAGGCAAGGGAACAAGGTGGGGGAGATATGGCTTACCTGTTGTAAAAAGGCCTCTAGACTCCTGGGTGTTCAAAGTTACATCCTTAATCATACAGCTGCGATGAAAGGTACCCTCCACTCCTTTAACAGTTGGGTCACTGTTCAGAAAGAAACCCAAGATTCATTAGGTCAAAAGGAGTGAGACCAAGAGAAAGCTTACTGCTTAAATCATTCACCTATGGAAGGGGAAGCCTGCAGGTTCTGATCTCTGAAATGTTTATGCATTACATATGAAACAATAATAATTACTGGACTGTAAAGGCAAAGTTCCCACTTTGTATCACTCTCCAGGGAAACTGTAGGTTTAAAACTTCCATAACCAGGCTGAGAAACGCATCAGCTTTGAGATTATGTAATAAAAGCCTGTCTACACATCCACAAAGGAGTGCAGAGAGACAATGGCATGGGGGTAGCCCAAATACCCTGCCCTGGCTCCTCCCACACCCATCACAAGGAGCTATCAGCCCATCAAAGGTCCATCTCCACAAATCCAGAGGAGCACAGGGACACAATGCCAGAAGGGAACCCAAATTAATGACACAGAGGAAGGGAAAACCTGTCCAGGCCCCTCCCAGGGCTATCCCAGGAAAGCCTCAGCCCCAGGGTGCAGGCATGAAGCCCATCAAGATGAGTCAACACCACAGCAACTTTAGGACTGAGGGGGGTTGCAGCCTATGGATATAGGACACATTACGGGATGCAGGGGAAGAGCATTTTGGGATTGCACAGGACTTCTTATGGAATGCTTAGGGGAGGAAACAGAGGCAAAGAAAAGGAGGGATCTAGGTGATTCGGGAAGGAACAAGTGTGGGAAAAGGACAGTTGTGTGTGAACAGTTTGCTGTGTAGTGTGCTTGTCTGCCATGCCCTGCACCTGCTCAGCACAGCACGTTCCTATCTTCTTATGAAATTCCTTTATAACTCTTTTTCTGAGTGAAGGACTCTCTATTTTGGGTGTATGTGTGTGTATGGGTGTCTGAGTGCCAGTCTGTAGTCAAGCCATGGGTTGGAGAGCCTATGTGCCTGGACGACAGTGACTGGAGAGACAGAAGTGAGTCGACTTAAGTGCCAGCAACTGGAATGGGACTGCAGGTCATAGGGGCTCCCATGTGTCCATGGGGCCAGCAACTGGAGTGAGTGAAGGTGCAGGTGCCAGAAACTGGGCTGGGACCAGAGCCACCATGTGCCTGGGTACCAGTGGCTGGAGAGACCCAAGTGAGTGACAAGAAGTGCCATCCACTAGAGTGGACCAGGGGTCAGAAGCCCTTATGTCAGCGGTGCTGGGGGGAGCGAGCATGTGAGTGAGTGTGTCAGTGTTAGCAATGATCAAGCTGGACTAGCTGGTGAGAAGGTGATGTGCCCTGAGAGCTGGCGAGGGGGGAGCGGATGGTCCATCTCTAATGGCAAAACCACAGGAGAAGCTGGCATGTTAGCCTGGGAATAGATGCTTGACCTCGCTTCAGTTGGACCTGGGAGCCTGGAGCTGCGTCAGCCTCACCTCTTGGGCTGATGGATCTGGCCTGATTCCTCTAACATAAACACCAAATATTTCACTTTGTGGGAAAGTGCTCTAGCCCCAGACCAGCAGGAAAGAGGGTAGCAGCAGATGTGGCCACCGCTGTTGTATTTTTTAGGATAACTTTGCTCATTCATTCCAACAAACAACTGTAAGACATACCTTGGAAATATAGCCATGAATCCTGAATGAATGAAAACACATTTCTGGCAGAAAAGTTCCAGATAGTTTTTCTCTCTACATAGTACTAGGGTACATAGACCCTATTTTGAGATATCTGACAAACTCCATGCATTGATGGGAAAGGACAGGCCCCTAATTTTGGAGCTGGGTTTCCAAGGCCAGGTACCTAGGAGTTAAGTGTTGGCATATCAAGTCATTTAATTGAATTAAGTGCTTTAAAAAAAAAAAAGAGTTAATATATAAATGCTGGCACAATGGCACAACACTTGCTTTTTATCTGCTGGAATGGCCCCAGTGCTACAAAAGTTATTTACAAATCAGTATAAATGGTCCAGAGAACTCCTTTGCCAGCTAAGTTAAACAGCAGACAATCAAAGAGTTAAAAGACAAGTTCCTTCCGAGGCACTGGGCTCTCCTCAGGGCCCTGGGGAAGAATACTGATGATGTGGTGCTCTCTAGATGATGCTTTCCCTGTTTTTTCTCTGCCTCCCACCCCACACGAGAAAATCCTTTCTCCACTGCTTATGAATTTTATTTTCCAACCACACCTCTAGCCCTAGGAGAGCTATTACTGGAGCCTTGTGTTTTTCAAACAGTTGATGCACGCATTATCTGAATTTCTTTAAAAGGAAGGGCTGCTAAAGGGTGGGTCCCAAAGCTGCACACAAGAGAAAAGAACATGGTGTGAAGCAAAGTAAAACAAATGTGCACAGATGCACTCCTAGCAACAACTCTTACAGTAATGTAACAGTAAATAGTCGCCTTTCTGCCTGAAAAACCAAACTCTGTGCAGAAGTTTGTATTTACAAGATACAAGATATTTCTTGCAGTCTCTCCTCAGAGATTTAGCATTAATGTATCAGGAACTAGACCAGAATATAAATGATTTTCTACAACAGTGAAAGTGACTTTAAAAATGCTCACCTGTTCTCATTGAGTTTACATCACTATTTTATATGTTTTTAACAATGTGATTGACTCCTCCTGTATGTTTAACAGCAAATTTAGTAAGTGGTTCATGAACAGAAAACAAAACTGTTTGACCGGTTTTGAGCAAGAGAGAATAGCCTCCACAAGACTAAACTGCACCAGCATTTTTTAACCCTCGAAGAAACCAGCCACCAGGGAGATGCAAGAGCAATCTGAACTGACCTTACCTGCCAGCAGTTCCAGCTAAGCCAAAGATTTAAGACTAAACAACAGCTACCTCCTTTGGAGCTAAACAGACTTGCATTACCTAACCAGAAGATGAAAAAAGCAACTAGGCGGAGGGGAAGAGGCAGAGTTTTCCCAGTGATTTGGAAATGCATGGAGGTGTTTTATCACCGTTTTTATCCTCGTGTCTAGGTTTACAGTAAATTCAAGAGGACTCTGGGATAGAGGATTGGAAAGAATCTTCCAAGTCAGGGCCACACCATTCACTCTTATCAAGATTGTCTAGGTAACTCCACTGAAGATGGCTGTGTGAGAAGTGTGCTAGCTCATGCTCTGCTGCACTATGCAAGCTCTGCAGGAACTGCAACCACATGCTGAAGGAGATCCCTCAAAAGACAAGGGGAACGGTGAGGAATGTGGGAAACATCACATGCCTGAGATAAGCAAAACCTGACTGGAATTTAATCAGGGCCTATGCCAACACTGCCACTTCAGTAACCCTGTCTCAGGTCAAACGTACGGTCCTCTGTTGCAGGCACCCAGATTTCACAATCCCTTTTGTAAATTGATTAAACTTTGTTTTAAAGCCAGTTGTGGTTATTGCCCTGCTAATTTCCATTTTTTCCTATGGCCAGTGAAGATCATTGGTTTTTGAGAGAGATCAATAGAAAGCATCAGGGGGGATGCAACCCATGTTGCTCATCAAGATGATGCAGATCAGATTATTTCCAGCCTTATCTGAACTGTGACTCACTATGCAAACTTTCAGTGAAGGAAGTGTTAATTATGTCAACAAGATAGATGAGAGGAAAAAACCCAATCCAAAACCACAAAAAGAGAGTCTGGACAGTAGCTTCAGTTTTGTGTAACATGACCTCACAAAATATTTTTAATAAGCAAGTTTGCCTTTCCAAGTGCATGCGTGCCTTCTCACCTCCTCCACTTTTCTACCACATATCCCAAAACCAAACGCAGGCCTCTTAACCAAAGCTGGTCTTCACCTCTTCCCCCACTCCCTCCTCATCTCCTGGGCCCCCTACCTCCCTTATCCGTCACCCCCTATTCTCACCCAGGACCCCAGGTCCTGGTAGCGCTTTGAGCGCTGTTGGAAGCGTCAGAGTAGGCATGTCACCATGATGTGCATCTTGTCTCGTGGAGAGCCAGCTCCTCCTGAGCTGGCTGTAAGGCAGCAGCAGCAGGAGCCAAACTGCTCCAGGAGAGGAGAGCCAGAAGGCCGAGGTGGGTGGCTGCAGAGCAGACACCTTGCCCCCCCTACGGTGAGGTGTGGTACGGTTCCCAGTTTGGCCTCAATGAAGTAGCTGCAACCAGTAATAACAATCTCTGAATTTTTTCAGAAGTCCCACCCACCAGTAGATGCATTTTGGGTACGGAATTCCAGTTGGTGTCTTCTTCTGTTCCTTTCTTTCTTTGTTTATGAGTATGAACACATCTATTTGTATAAATGGAATGTAGTGACACTTTGTAAGGGTTTTACTAAATTTAGTAGGTAACGTTATTCAGATTGAGAGGATATAGAGGAGTATGACCTTTTGTTATGGTTTGAGGAACTCACAACAACTATTCCT
>VYZM01006838.1:633-71140 GCA_013398915.1 Dromas ardeola
TGTGCACCGGCGTGACCTGTTGCATCGCGGCGGGAGGCGCTCCGCGGGTGGCGGAGGCTGCGCTGCTGGGAGGAGGAGGAGGAGGTGAGTGGGTGAGCGCGGTCCCACGCGGGACGCGGTCGGGGTGCGGTTTCCCATCGCCCCGGGGGGGCTGAAGCCCGGAGGCGCTTTGCTCACCCTTCCTCCTCTCCGCTTGGCAGATGCCACCATCCCCGAGCTGCTGGAGGACAGGCAGGCGCGTGTCCCCGCACCGAAGTCGCAGGTGAAGTTCAACCTCCGCTCCTGGCCGGATGCCGAAGAGGATGGTTGCCCGCTTGCCATCGGCCACCACAAATGTCTGGAGGACTGCAAGTTCAACGTGACGGCTAAAACCTTCTTCATCATTCACGGCTGGACAGTAAGTGTGGAGGAGCCTGCGTGGAGGCGATGCTTAGCATTCAGTCTGTCCACTTAGAGCCTGCAACCTGCCCTGGAAATGGTCCGTGGCTCTAGAATATGTGGAATTTGGGACAATTTGGTGGTAGAAGGAGAGTCCCTTGCCTGTGGGGTGGTGGGAGTGGGAGGGGTGTGGGGACAGGGTGGCAGGAGGGGCTGGGAGAAAAGAAGGCTGAGGGGAGACCTTCTCTCTCTCTACAGCTCCCTGAAAGGAGGGGGTAGCCGGGGGGGGGGTCGGTCTCTGCTCCCAAGGAACAGGCGATGGGACAAGAGGAAACGGCCTCAAGTTGCACCAGGGGAGGTTTAGGATGGATATTAGGAAAAAGTTCTTCACCCAGAAGGGTTGCCAAGCACTGGAACAGGCTGCCCAGGGCAGTGGTGGAGTCACCATCCCTGGAGGTATTTAAAAGGCAGGTAGACAAAGTGCTGAGGGACCTGGTTTAGCGGTGGACTTGGCAGTGATAGGTTGCTGGTTGGACTCGGATGATCTCCGGGATCCCTTCCAACCTAGATGCTGCTATGTTTCGAGTACTGCAGCCTCTTACCAGCTGCGCCTGAGGTCCCTGGAGCAGCGCGAGTGGGTTGTGAAACCACCCAACTCATTCACAACTGCCCAAGATCGCTTCACGTCCACGTTGGTTGGATTTAATAATCTTAAGGGTCTTTTCCACCCTCAATGATTCTGTGTCTGTAGACGGTGAATGTGGTAAAGGGACCTTGAGATTTTCCCTAAAGTCCAAGTAACCGGCCACTGTGAAGGTGGCACTTGGCTTGACACACATATAGGCTTTCCGTAATCGTAGCTGTGTGTCCCCAGTCTTCACTTCTGCTACGTGGTCTCCCCGATAAAGAAACAGAGGGCAGCCAGGCTTTATCGAGCTTTCTTCTCCGGCATTCGATGTGGCTGAGTGCGTGCCACTAGGGGACTTATCACCTCTGCCAGGGCTTACGCAAAGAGCGGTGCCAGGTCTGGAAAATAATTTTGCAATCCGTCAAAATTTCTGAAGCTCTTGAGAAAAAGAGCGATAAGGTGGCACCCGTAACGAATGCCTCCCCCTCCTGCCTTAAAAGGCAAGGTGGCTAATTACTCAAATCTCTAAAAACCTGTTTTTCTTACACCATTAGTGCAGTACTGAGAAGTTGTGGGGCTTGGAGAGGAGCAAGCATACAGCTGGAGGAGAATATGTAAATGATATACAAATAACTTAACTGCGAATGGGTAATCGTGGTCCTGGGAGCTGGAAACTACCACCTCAATCTCCTTCTAGATGAGCGGCATGTTCGAAACCTGGCTGGGCAGCTTGGTGTCGGCTCTGCAGGAGAGGGAGAAGGATGCCAATGTGGTGGTGGTGGATTGGCTTCCGCTTGCCCACCAGCTCTACACCGATGCCGTCAACAACACGCAGATTGTTGGAAAAAGCATAGCGAGGCTGCTCGACTGGTTGCAGGTAAAGCGAGTTAAGCACGGGCTCTGTTGTAATGCTCCAGTGAGGGACTGTTGCACAAGGGAGAGGTCACCAGCTCCGGTGCTCGCGAGCGGAGAAGGCGCTGGTGTAATCCAAACCCCAAGGCTCGGTGGGGCGACGGCTCACAGCGAAGGTGCCGCGCTCAGCCCTGGCGCAAGGAAATGCTGCGGCACTTTCCTGGGAGGTGCCGCTTTGCAGCGTGCTCAGATCGGTGATGTCGAAGTGGACTCGAAGTTTAGGAGTCCTTCCTCCCGTCTGAGCAATGTGAACTTAGGAGCTGGGCATTCAAAGTCAGCGTTGGCTTGGCAAGAGGGTGGAAAAGGAGAAGGAAAAGGCCCACGGTGCTACACTGGAGTCCATGGCCAGTACTGAGGTCTCCTGGGGACCCTGGGAGAAGGCTGCTCCAGATGCTGCTTAAACAAAGAGTATCATAATTGGGGTTGGAAGGTGGGTACTGTGGTTGGGGGCAAAGCACAAGTGCCCTCCAAACCCTTCAACTTGTCTCGACAAAACAAAGAATGAAGCGATGCTTCTCTGCCCCCTCCCTCCAGTCTCCTCTTAGAATTGGACTCGAGTCCCGCAGATAGCAGCGGTGCCAGGTGCCCTGAAAGACAGGGGGGAATATTTTTTTATATATATATATTTTATTTTTGTCCTTTCAGGAGGACCCGCTCTTCCAGCTTGAGAATGTCCACCTGATCGGGTACAGCCTGGGTGCCCACGTCGCCGGCTTCACTGGTAACCACGTCCACGGGACAATAGGCAGAATTACAGGCAAGTGGCTTTTTTTTAAGCAGTCTCTTACCTTTCCTTAGCAGCAGAGGGTTTCCCCGAAGAGGCTCGTTTCCTGCGTTGCTGGGATGTTGTTTTGGGCTTGCTCAGTCAGCAATGACGAGTTTCCTACCTGGGGCGGCAGCGAGGAGCGTGAGTCTCTTCATAAAAGAAAGTAACTTAATTTTGAACCCCAAATGTAGGGCAGGATCAATGAGAAAACCTTTCAGAGGACAACCTGATCTTGAGTATTTTTGAAGTTAAATGCGGGTTCAAAACAAGTCCAGCTCAAGCCCTTATTATCCAGATATTAAGCCTCTGAGTGATATTATTTCTGTAATTACAGCTCATAAATTAATGACAGTGAAAGCTATTGGGTGCAGTTTGTCCCATGGGACATTTGGTCAAAAAAACCCAACCCCAGCCTCTCATTGTGAGAGTATCTTGAACAGAGCGTTTCTAACTCCAGATGGAAGCGAATTTCAACATGTGAGAACTTGGGGCATAGTAGAAGGGCTTGCATGAAGCATTTAAATGTGACACTGGCAGTAAGAATTCCTCAGAGCCTCGCAATAAATATCTGTATTTGGTTAAGCAGGAAAAAAATCACCTAATAATCAAGTTGGGGAAGGGCTCAAGAGCTCAGCTTCAGGTTGGGGGTGAGGCTCAGAGGTTAACGGAAAGTCCCAATCCCATCATGGGATTTCGGATGCAGGGATTACCTCGTATTAATCCCTCCATGTGTCCAATCTGAAAATAGACTAAAGGTAGCCAAAGGCAGCTTTGGCTACCAAGTCTCTGTGGGGTGCTAGACCTCTTCTGGTGTTCACTCATAGAATCATAGAATGCTTCGGGTTGGAAGGGACCTTTAAAGACCATCCAGTGACACCCCCCCTGCCCTGGGCAGGGACACCTCCCACCAGCCCAGGTTGCTCCAAGCCCTGTCCCACCTGGCCTTGAACCCCTCCAGGGATGGGGCAGCCACATCTACCACCTTTTGAAGTATCTCTTCACTGTGACCTAGCAAAGATTCACCGCTTCCAACAGGCGATCTGAAGCCATTGCTGCAAAGCAAACTGGTGTTGCTACTGGGTTGTATTGCACCAAAAATGGTATGGGACATCTTCATTTGTTCCCTCAGGGACCCCAAGGCGAAGAGAGCTTGGGGGACAGTATCTGTGATGAGGCAGGGACTGTCTGTGTAACACCTGGTTAGGAGGGCTCCCAGCAGCAGGCTCCTGGCTATGTTTTGTATGAAATAACCCAATTTCTTACCTGGCATCCTGCGTACTGTCTCTTAACACCAGGCTTGGATCCGGCCGGCCCGATGTTTGAAGGAGTGGACCCTAGCAAGCGTCTCTCCCCCGACGATGCAAATTTTGTGGATGTCCTTCACACCTACACAAGGGAAACACTAGGCGTTAGCATTGGGATCCAGATGCCTGTAGGCCATGTTGACATCTACCCCAATGGGGGAGACTTCCAGCCTGGCTGCGGATTAAGCGATGTCTTGGGAGCGATTGCCTATGGGAGTAAGTTCTCATTACTTATTTTGCCTCTATTCAGTGTAGACTCCTCGCAAATAGACTCGGGCTGCTGCTGGGGGATGAGCTGATTTACAAGAGCAGAGAAAACTATTTTTTCCTTCTAAACTGCCTGTATTACTGGAGACAGTTGCCATAAACTAGACCTGCTTTTAATTCCGAAGTAGCGTGTTCTCACTCTAACGCCTGATCATAAACTATGGCCTTACGCTGGGTCCAGAATCCTCTTTAGAGCTCTTTTCATGGTAGAGACCAAGTGAACGGTCCTCTTCAAGTATCTTCCACTAACCTCTTGAATTCCTACTGTTTGAAAAATGTTTAAGTTTGGCCACGCTCAACTCAGGCTGGGCTACAAAAAGGCGTGGCTCACTGTATCTTACCAGCTGCTGGGGTGATAAATGCTTAAACAAAACGTATCCCTTGCAACTCTGCTTCTCTAGCAATCGGTGAAGTTGTTAAATGCGAACACGAGCGCTCTGTGCACCTCTTCGTGGACTCCCTCGTCAACCAAGATAAACAAAGCTTCGCGTTTCAATGTACCGATTCCAGTCGCTTCAAGAAGGGCATCTGCCTGAGCTGCCGGAAGAACCGCTGCAACGGCATCGGCTACAATGCCAGGAAAACACGGAACAAAAGAAACAGCAAGATGTACTTAAAAACAAGAGCTGACATGCCGTTCAAAGGTATGCCGTCCCTCTTAGAAAGAGCATAGTCTTATCTCCAAGAGCAGACTCCCAAAGCCAATGTTGGGAAAGATGTAGGGGTGGAAGAGTAGCGTCACCTCAAAGCAGCGCAGCACCAGGCATTAGATTTTCGCTGTTACCCACCTGCATTGCTGTCCTGTGGCGTTACTGTCCTCCTTCGTCCGTGTACAATCAACGGGACTCTGGCCATAAGGCCACTCCGCCTTTTGAGCAGGACTACAGCTTACAGGTGTCCTACTTGCAAGACCACCCCAACCTTAGAGCAGCATAAGGTTTGGGGAGCCCTCTCCAGAGTGGATCTGCTGCTGGTTTTGTGTAAGTCAGCTTTGTAATCAGTAAGGGCAGGAAAAAGATCAATGATATCTCAATAAATACAGGGTCTAGCCTTTGCCAGCCAACGCTATTTCACAAAGAGCGGCGCTGAGCAATGTTGTCTCTCAACCAAGTTGCTTCCACCTATGCTCTCCTTGTTTCTCTCCAGTCTACCATTATCAGATGAAAATGCACGTCTTCAGCTATAAAAGCCTGGGAGAGGCCGATCCCACTTTCTCCGTCACCCTTCACGGCACCAATGGAGACTCGGAACCTCTCTCCTTAGAAATGTAAGTAAGCTGGCCGGTTGTACCCAAGAAGGCCACTGGCACTAGACAAGGTGGCATTACTCTTTTTCCTCTGGTAACACCTGAGCCTAGCAGCCTCACTTCACCACCATTCAAAAAAACCTTCGTCTAGTAATTTAATTGTAATTTCTTGCTGAGAAAGCAATTTTATGTGCCCCATCCGCTATATATTAGCCTTCATGGCTCATTGTTGACGTACTTTGTTTTGCTTTTCCCCCCTACCGTTTGGATATAGTCTGAAAGCACCCACATCTCTGGAGGCATCGTTGACCTCCTTTAGCCTCTCCCAGAAGAAACACAAGGCATGAAATTCCCCTTTCAGCTACGGAAGGATGGCGGAGCCAAATACATGATGCATTGAACCAGCTATCCAAGCTCACATTCATTAGTCTAATCAGTAATTAGGCAGTGACAGTTGAATGTGGAGCACCTGATAAGCTGCAAAGGGCTCTTCTTACATGGAATGAATGATCATCTGGCATGCTTCCATAAGGAAGAAACATTGAGTCTCTGCTTGTCTTTCAGGCTTGATCAAATTGGCCTAAACGCTACTAACACCTTCCTGGTCTATACAGAAGAGGACATGGGTGAACTTTTGAAAATAAAGCTCACCTGGGAGGGAACATCTCAGTCATGGTACGATCTGTGGAAAGAGCTGAAGAGCTACTGGTATCGGCCTGCGAAGTCTTCCCAGGAACTGCATATCAGACGTATACGCGTGAAATCTGGGGAAACGCAACAGAGGTAATAATTGGGTTAGGCTGCACACGAGTTAACTCAAAACTTCAATCAAAAGGAGAAAGATTCAGCACCTAGCAAAAGAAGTTGAGGTTTTGAACTTAGTCGGTATCCTGAACTGTCTTTCGTTTTTAGTGTTACCAGCTAACGCTCTCATGGTGTAGGAGAGGGGGTTACTTGCCAGCATGAGGTTGCAAATTAGGCTTTAAGCAAAACTAGTCACTGCAGATCGGATCCGAGATGTTCTTTTGCTTTATTTAGATACTGTGACGCTGTCTTGCCTGCCCTTGGGGACTAAACTAGCCTACGTCAAGAGGGTTTAGAACTTACCTGAAGGCTTGAAGTACTGACAGCGCCAAAATACTGAGAGGCAGATGGGCACGGCTATTATTTACAGGCATAATGTGCTGATTTGGCACAAGGGAGACCCAAAACAGTAACTGATAACATGGTGACACCAACTCCTTAAGCACTATATTGCTCCTTCTGAGGTCTCTGTCGTTGGAAAGCTACCTGAGCAACCAACGACAAGTAAAGCTGGCCAAGCGCGTCGCACTGCACTCCCAAATCTTGTGGTAATGTTGCTCTGGAGGTAACCCAGATCTGTCAAAGAACAGCAGTTGATATTGACAATTTCCCACGTTTCTCAGAGCTTTAAATAAGCATCTCCCATCATAGGTAAGGTATTCTGCACCCTAGTTTCTACGACCTATGAAACACAGGGGTAGCAGAAGCGAAGATCCCCAAATAAAATATTAAAGTAGGAAATAAAACAGCCATTCAACAGGAAAATGGTGCTTCAAGATGCTCCACGGGAAGGATGTCCAATCAAACAACTTGTCCTAGAATTAGCTACAATCCATATTACATGTTATTGGTTAATCGTGGAGACAACAGGTACCTTCTCTTGACTTCCGATTCCTCCTCCTAGGTTTGCTTTCTGCGTGGAGGATTCCCAGTTGACCAGTATATCGCCTGGCAAAGAGCTCTGGTTCGTGAAGTGCACAGAGGAATTGCAAAAAAGGTAGGGAAAATCAGCTAAGAAATCCTGCCTGATGCACGTGGGCTGTGCTGGGATGAGTGGAGCCAGGTTTTTTTTTGTTTAGACTTCTGGATCTTCTTTTTCTTTCAAAAAACAAAAAAGCTAATAAATTCTAGCCCAAGATTCCCAGCTATTAAACTTAATTTTCACATATGCCTTAACGATCACTAATTAGGGGATACGATCCTCACTTCTCATCTTGGTTTGTCATCTTGTACCTTCACATGCGTCTTGTACTTTCACTACCAAATTGGTATAACACAATCCTTGGGCCTAAAGAACCTGTCTGCTTGCTGTCGTGGTAGATTCTAAAAATAATGAGGGGCTACCAATACCCAAGATCCATGCAATAGTGGAGAGATAATTAAAGCCATCTGTTAACTGCTCTGTAAAACAGAGGAAAGCTGGGAGTGCAGGGGATTGCCTCCAAGGTTGCTTCAACCTGGCAGAAGATCTTGAGCTGCTAAGAAAGCTCTTGATCGACCCTGGGCTCAACTACCTGAGCAAGACACAGCTGAGGACTTGCCACGGCGTTACAGTACTGACTCCTGCCGCTTCATCTCCGGCTGTGCGCATCTCCTCTGGCGCAGGAGAGCGCGAACCCAGCCGTTGCTGGAGCATCTCAGCCTGCTGAACCTCTGTGGGACTTTCCAGACACCTAGGATCAGTCCTCAGAGCACGACTTCCAGTAAGTCTGGTCCCAGCAGCGACAGCTTGATTGCTTCAGACTGCCTCTAGTCATGTTTTGAATTAATTCCTCTTCATTTGACTAAACGATCGTCTCCTCCAGATGAAGTCCAGCCTTTTGGCATCTCTTAAATTTCAGTTTGTAAACTAAGAGCTTTGGCGCTTCGCATCCGGAGACCAAGTGCCTGTTAGGGCTAGCAAAACCCCGTGGAAGCCATGCTTTGCAAAACCTTCTTGGGCGGCAGAGCTCAGCTCAGGAACGCGAGCTGATTCCGTTCCAGGCTTGGCAGAAACCAGCAAGCTGTGCTACACGCAGTAGCAAACAATTCTGTGAATGAAACCCCTGTGCAAAAACTTGTTGCTCTGCCACAAGCCTTGAAAGATCAAGTAAATCCTCCTGCAGGTACAAGAAAAGGCAGTTTTGATACACTACTCGGTGGCCCCCATGAAACAGAATTGCTGGCAGATGGGCCGTTCCTGCTTACTCATGGAGTGCAGCTTTTCCACGAGGCAGAGGAGCAGATCTCAGCTCCAAAACACTATGGTTTCTAGGAAATGATCCTTCAAGAGCAACGACTTGCTCTTCAGCTCTCCGCTCCTGCCAAGTCACTGGAAGATCAATCTCCTCCTTGGAGATTGAGTCTGCAAACATCTGTCCACCCTGAAAGGATCCGAACGGGCAGAGTCTAGCGTCAAGACCTGTAATCTCTGTTTGCAGCCTACTTGCGTGCATAATGTCTGCTGCAGGCTCTCATGGAGTAGCTACCGGGCAAAGCGCTGCTTTGACAGAATAAAATACCAACCTGCGCTGTCTAAACCTGTTCTTACTGTCCCAGAGTTTCCCGGGAATTCTTTATTACTCCTCTTAACTTCTACATTTAACTAGATTTTTATTTTTTTTCCCCTCTCTGCTTTTTCCAGAACTGTCTCAAATTTGCTATGAAGACTTCTCTAAAGACGCACAACCGAGCAACTTAGATGCATGAAGACCACGCAGGTGGCAAGATGCTCTGGCAAAAACCTGGCTTGGTAGCACTTAAACAACTAGCTCTTCAGGACCAAACATCTTGGATCAGATGCAAGAAACCAAGGAGCAATTGATGGACTGCGGTCGTAGCCGTAGAGTAACTAAACTAAACCCGACATTCTCCCTTCCCCAAGGAGCCTGGTTTGTGCATTTAACCTTACCTTGACCTGTTACACGCCGCATTCCCCGCCCTGCCTCCGTTACCCAGGACTACGGATGAGATCTTCACAGATCTAGACCTCAGCGATGATCTTCTGGTCTGCCTGCCAGTGGAGTTGAGAAGATAACCATGCTGACCGCCCATCAGACTCTTGGTGACAGAGCTGCTACGAACAAATTAGCACCTAGCGTAGGAGTTACCGTGGGTCCAGTAGCACTATGGGCTGTGGGAAGACAAGACCAGCACAGGTCAAGTAGGGGGTGGATGTTCAGGGGAGGGGTGGGAATAAGCACAATGCCACTTAACTTCAAGTTGTCCTTTGCTTGCCTTAAAAATAATCTGTTCTGTGTCTGGCTGATACTGAAATCTCCATATATTACCTTAGAAGAAGGTAGTGCTCTGTCCTCCCTGTACCTAGGGCAGAACGCGGTGCAGATGGCAGGTGGTGGTGTTGGCAGCTGCTCCTCGCTCCCCAGGTGTCGGGGAGGAGGCAGCTATGAACTGTGTCATGTCCGCAGAACTTTGCACCACTCCTTTTTAACTACTGAGAATGCGTTCGCCTCTGTTCAGATGCTGCTGTAGTAAGTACCAGTGCGCAATTAAGACCTTATTTTTGCGCAAAGTCTTTAACTGAGCCAAACGGCCGACAACCTCATCGCCACAACGTCCCGGTTGGATTCCCTGGTGCCAGACGAACTTGGCTTTGCTCCGAGTTCGACAGACTCCCTACGGCCGTCCTGTTTGCTGCAGCAGAGTGGACCTTGTCAGAGGTGAACTAGATTTTTTTTTTTTTTTCAGTTTTGTCCTTTTTGGAAGGAGACTTGGTGTAACAGCTCTTAAACTTATGGCATGCCAGAAAAGCAATCTCAAAAAATGGTGTTACCACATGATGCGCTGAGTTCTGAAGACTTAGCAAGTCCTTCTGAGGCCTGCAGTTCTCCCGAGTTCTTGTAGAGCTTCAATCCAACCAAAGCAAGCACATTTGGAGATTTTTTTTATTTTTTTTTTCCATGGTTTTTTGCAAAGGCTTCAATAACTGAAGCCTTTGGTAAGTATCTGTGACTTGTCACCGTGCCATACTTAGAGTGGTTTCAAAGCCCTATTTGTATATTGTGGTTTTTGTATGACTTAAAACATAATTTATTTCTCATATTGTACATATGTAAAGTTTTAAACGTTTTGGTTTTGAGTAACAGTTTTTATAAGCCTTAAGACGAAAGAAAATAAAATAAAGGGCTTTGTAAAAATCACTGAAGCCTTGTGATTGATCTACCACAAGCTTTGCCCTGCCTTGCCACAACGAAAGCCTCTGGCCGTCTTGTCCCCCTCCTGCAGGTCACTGAGACCAGCAGAAAGAGGACGTGAAGGCAGAGCCGCAGCCAGGGAGGTGCTGGCACGTGGGTGCCCTTATCCAGCACCCTCCTTCCACCTCCTCTCCAGGCTCTGTTGCCAAGGCAGGCTTGTTCCGTCCACCCATGTGGCACCAAGTATCTTCACAAACAGACCAAAGTCATTCACGTTGTAGGTCCTGAGATGCCCATCGTACAACACTACGGGTTTACTTCTAGCGTTAGCCTAACAGTGAGACCAGAATTTCAACAGTGCACAAGGGCTCTCCTTACTTTTTGGCAGAGTAAATATTACAAAGTCCACATGAGAGCAGCAATAGAGGGGTTTTTTGTCTTCCCCCTTCCCCACAATGACAAGAAGACACACTCAAGCAGGGGAGACCACCAAAACCGTTAACTTTTCCTTCCCACCCTGTTTTCTTTCAACTGTAGCAACATCACTACTGCTTTTGGCTGGGGAAAAGCAAGACTTTGTGTTACTTGCTCTCTACGGCTATTGCAGTGACCACAGTGGACTCTGGAAAGACCATCGCTGCTGTGCCAGGACAAGTCAGGACAAACTCCCTCTTCTCTGTTGACTTCCTGCATTATTTTTTTTCTTCCTGAAATGCTTCACCTTTGCCTGACTTCAGTAGTTAGCCAGTTGGTAAATCCTTTTAAGAAAACTTACCCAAATCTGACCATGAACTGAGTTTTCCCCAGCAGCCACGCCATGGAGTTTAAAGAAACGTCTCCGTGCTTTGCCTGTCCCTGACACAAGTTGGTGGCACAAGTCCAGCAGCAGCAGAAGGATTTTGCAAACAAAGTAAATACCTCCAAGCCGTGGAAGATTTACATGAAATTACTTAGTTAACCTTTTCCGATGAAAAGCCCAGCAGTGGCTGCACTGCAAGGAAAACGACCTTTGTAGATTTGGGAGAGCGACGGGGAGGCTCCCTGATGCTTGTAGGGGCCCCGATTATTCTGCACCCCAGAGCTGGAGGGTTTTTTTCTGATGTGCTCCTGTGGGGCTACCTTCCACTCTGTGAAAAGTGGGGGGACACCGACACCAGAAGTCATTCTAGACATCTGGGTCTCATTTTTTGCATGCTGCCCCTTGGACACAGCTGCAGTGCAAGGGCTGGTGCCACTTGCAGGGTGATGCTGCAGGGACAAGGAGGTGTTGGCCCCTTTCACATCCAGTCGCTCTCGATAAGGAAAAGGGTGAAGAATATGAGGTGACAAGAGAAGAGGAACAGGCTATAGTCCTTTCACATTGTCATGGTTTGGGCTGGCCACAATCAGGAACAGTGTGGCCAGCAGGACTGGGGCAGTGATTGCCCCCCTGTACTGGGCACTGGGGAGGTCCCACCTCAAATACTGTGTCCAGTTTTGGACCCCTCACCACAGGAAAGACCTTGAGGGGCTGGAGGGTGTCCAGAGAAGGGCAACGGAGCTGGTGAGGGGTCTGGAGCAGGAGTCTGGTGAGGAGCGGCTGAGGGAGCTGGGGGTGTCCAGCCTGGAGAAAAGGAGGCTGAGGGGAGACCTTCTCGCTCTCTGCAGCTCCCTGAAAGGAGGGGGTAGCCGGGGGGGGTCGGGCTCTTCTCCCAAGTGACAGGCGATGGGACAAGAGGAAACGGCCTCAAGTTGCACCGGGGGAGGTTTAGGATGGATATTAGGAAAAAGTTCTTCACCGAAAAGGTTGTCAAGCATTGGAACAGGCTGCCCAGGGCAGTGCTGGAGTCCCCGTCCCTGGAGGGATTTAAAAGCCGGGCAGACGTGGTGCTGAGGGACGTGGGTTAGTGGTGGTTTTGTCAGTGTTAGGTTGATGGTTGGACTCAATGATCTTAAAGGTTCCTTCCAACCTAGACAATTCTATGATTTTAAGACAAACGACAGACGCTTTCTTGGCGAAGGGAGAAGGAGAGAGAGAGACTTACACATTGAACAGAAACTAAACTAATGAAATACTACTAATAAAATAATAATAAGAAAAAATGCTAATATTATTAAGAAAACCATGAAATACATATAACATTATACGAACCCAATATCGAGCTCCCAGGACGAGGATCACATCAGTAGCCCACACTGGGAACCTGTGCGGGCCAACCCCAGGACGCACATCCATGGACATCCCCCACCAGGCATCTGGCCCTTCGCGCAGCAAATGTGGGTTCCCGAATGCGTTATTGCTGCGGCTGCACGTTTTGTGGCTAACATCACACCTCCTGGCACACCAACGCGCACCCCTGCACAGCTCCCCTAGTTATGAGTCCGGTTGCGCATCGGACAAGTGAAAAAACAAAGAGAAGGCGCCATTTTTCTGAAGGCTCTAATGAATTTCGGGTCGGCACCGCGGGCTCCCCCCAAACCTGTGCCAGGCAGAGCTGAGGCTGGACCTGCCGTGGGGCTGACCCCTGTGCTCCCAGCCGCCTGGCATCCCTCTCCCTTCCCCCTGCGATGTATGCAGGATGGCTTTTTCACAGCCGCTCCATTCAGCCCCGCCAGTCAGGTCCCACCAAAGGTCAGGCCGTGTCTCCGGAGGAACAATACGCCCCGCACAGGGAATGCTTTACGGCCCTCCTCGCCCCCCAGCAGCCGAGTGCAAGCCGGCCAACGGGCGGTTTCACCAGGTACACCCCAGCATCCCTGTTTTTGAAGGTAAATTGAACGCAAAGGCTGCTTGGAGATGGTTCTCCCCCATTTCATCATGTAACATCACCCCTTCAGCCGTAAGACGGGTCAGCAGAAGTCCCTGATGCAGGAGATGCTGTCTCACCTCGACAGTTTCCAAGCTAAAAAATTCCAGGCAGAATAAATTCAAGACAACAGCTGTGTTCAGGGAGAGAAAGACCAGCCAGACCTTTCGGGAACAAGGACAGCAGAGTCTTTGCTGGCTTCCCGTGCTGAAATAATGAGGCAGCCCCACTCCACCAGGTAAAGCTTTTCAGCCGTTCCCCCAGAAGCAGCCTCACCGAAAGATTGACCGCGACTCTTCAAGAAACCCAAGATCCTGCTCCTCGGACCGTGATAACGAGTTGTAATTTCACGCCTCTTCGGATGCTGACATTCCGACATAAATTACACAGCTCACTGCCTGCCTGGCAATCCCATGCAGCCCAGCAGCAAACACAAAGAATCCGGCAACTTTCGCAAATCCGTGGCGAACTATCAGGAGACCTGATGCTGCCCAGAGGGATGGGTAAAGCAGCTTGACCCCGAGCTGGCCCGAGTTTAAAACAAAAATCAGATCACTTTTATTGCTTGATTATGTTCTTTTCCTACCTCTGCCCTTACTGTTCTCGCTTGTTTTGCAGCTGTTTCACAAAGCTTTAGGATGTTTATGGCAAACCGTGTAAAGAAGACACAAAGCGCAAATGTTCAGAATCGCTTTCTTTCGACGTGACTTGAAATAAGATTGAAAAACGAGGAAAAGGGACCAATAAAATAAGGCTTGCCAGGCCACGCTGTTCCACCTCTCCTAGCCAGCTGTCCTAATTATTGCAAACAGGCAAACCAGCTCAGACAAAGTAAGAAATAACACAAGACTTGGACCGAACCTTAAGGCAAATCTGGTTGATCTTTTTCCTCCTTTCCATATGGCTTTCCGTATCCTGCTTTTGGCTGAAAGCAGATGTATCCTACCAAATTATGAAGGGAAAGGCCACATTTAGCTTCGCTGGAGCGAAGCAAGTATACTGAAACAAACTTACTCCCATGCCATAAAATCTGCAGATGTTGATGAGAAGAAGATCCTCGCTCTGCAGATTTCTGTGAAACAGCCAAATCCATCCGTTCTTTGAATAACCCATTACAGAAACACCCATGGAAAAGCTGGATTATATATTAGTCATGCATTGCAACAGACAGAACTTCCAATGACAGATCTCAAAATATATCAGATAATAAAGTTTGGAATTTCTCTCTAAATTTCAGAATGGTGGATCTGGCTGGTTTACGGATGACTAGGGTTATTCAGAAAGCTTGCTGCTCGCTCTACAAGGAGTTTATTAGCGTTGACTTTATTGTCGAGGAACACGAATCCACGTGACAGTCATCACTAACCTGCACCGCTGTGAACAACATCAGAGCACAAACCACGGAAGCCTGGGAGCGAGAGCAGCACGACTCTCCTCTCCGTGATCTGGCAAGGCCGCACTCCTCGATGCCTTAACATGCAAATAACTCAAGTCAAACACAACAAAAATCAACCGACAGCACAACAAGACGAACAGCTTTGCCTTAAGAGTGCTCCACAAGCCAGTGACAGAGACAAACCCCAGATGCCTTGACCTTGGATAACTGCTCAGCACGCACACCACGCATGGGCTTCTCTTCCGAGCAGTTTTCACGCACAGAAAAATAGTCAAAGAGCTTCATAGAACGGTTTGGGTTGGAAGGGACCTTAAAGACCATCTAGTTCCAACCCCCTGCCCTGGGCAGGGACACCTCCCACTAGACCAGGTTGCTCCAAGCCCCGTCCAACCTGGCCTTCTACTTGTTCAGCCTGGTCTAACGTGTTCTACACCCCCATCCCCATACAACGTGCCAGAAGGTGAAGAAAAATTAAAATTAAAAGGGAAAGAAGGAGGGTCCTAATGACTGTTATGGTAGAACATCTATTCTCAGGAAAGAAGCAGCACATTTACACATTGTACATATTTGCCTTAATGACTTCTGTAAGCAAAGCTGCAAAAGCAGGGACACGTTGGCTCTTCTGCGAGTTGTGTCTGCAAAGCTTCCTCCCGGCCGAGAAGGCGGTGGCTCCAGCGTCCTCGTCTCAAGAGCTCTGACCAGCCGCTTTCTCACAAGTTCAGGTTCAGCCGCCGGGGCACTGCTCGGTAGGACACGCACAAGGAACGCAGCTAAGCACGTGCGCAAGTCTTCCAGCTGGGTTCCCTTTGAAATCTGCAGGAGTTTTTCCTCGGATTTCAGCAGAGGCTTGGTGGGTTTTAACCCACGGAGAGATGCTGGTCCAGGAAGGTGGCAGGAGCCGACCTGTTGCTGAAACACCTAGGTGAGGAGCACGCTCTGCACTTTGCAAAACTGGTTGCAAACGGTGTAAATTTAGAAAAATTAAACTTCATCTGCACTTTTTTTCCTGTTTCTTCTTCCCATCATCCTCATTTACTGGCCTAAATCCCTGTCTGAAGTCCACGCCACATGCTGCCTCCAAGCCAGCTCCAGTAACAAGATCAAAGCCCTGACCTAGACCAATTCTGCGTCCTGGCCAACAGCTACTTAACAGGACACGATGAACTTTATATCTAGTGCATCTTTATAAAACTGAGCCAAAAGAAGCTCCGGTTTTTCAGTTTGATCCAAAGATCCTCAATTAAATTTTGCTGTAATGGGATTTTAGTGTTCTTTAAAGTTGTTTCCCCCCTCTTTCCCAACTGGAAGACCGTGAGAAATAAGTAGAGAAAACCTGCCAACTACGTGGGAGAAGCAATGAACCCGATTGTATAAATGAAATGCTGTCAAACGACCAAGGAAAAAAAAATGGAAAAAAAAAAAAAGAAGGAGAAACCCCCCCCAACTGTGTTTCCTTTTCTTCTAGTCCTATTACAGCTATTAAGTAGTGGGGGGAGACGAGGACAAAATCAAATAGACTTATGATGTTTAAATGGATACTAGCTCCTTAAGATAATAATCACTAATACTGGAAATAACTGGGACAGGAGAAAATACCCAGAAAAATTTTCCTGTCTTCCACTTACACCAAAATTGTACGTTCAAAAAAAAAACCTCAACGTTTTGATGACCGTGTTCATTCCAATCACATCCTGTACAGGCCACTGGAACCAAAGCCAAGCTCTGGTGTTCATCATTAGTCTCCAGAAACCATATAGAAGACAACAACTTTTTTAGTTAATTCTGCATAATCACAACTCCTCTCACCATGCAGCTTGTGAAAGTCAACCTGCACTCTCATTTGGTTGGCTCTCACCCATGAGCCTCGCCCCAGTAGATCCATATCGGTGTTCTTCACTGCTTTTTCTGCCAAGCTTTAGAAGACTCGTCCCCTTCCACCCCTGCGTACATTTGGAAAAATGGTGAGCCCACGCTTGTCCTCCAAAGGCTCGACATTTGCACCCAAATATTAGCTGACGAATTAAAAACCCCAGTGGGTGCCAGTGCAATCCCACCAGCAGTGCCACAGCTGGGGTCACCCCTGAGGACAACTCTCCCTCCGACCTCCAAGCCCAGCTCTTTCTTAGTCTTTGCCTTCCACCTTTCTCTGCTTCCTGTTGCTCACACGCTATTAACTGCTCTCCACCATGAAGTTATGCTCCATCCACCTGGCTCAACCTCACCACCCCCAACCCAGCCACTGACATGTCATTACCTAGGAGGTTCTTCCCACCACCTCACAGCACAGAGCTCAGCCGAGGACAACCTATGTTTCAGCTCACTCCAAAGCTCAGCCAACATCCTGAGCTCCTCCTCATCTTCTTCCCGTGTGCTCAGCCCCCCAAGATGTAGCTCCTGGAAGACTTTGAGCCCTCTCCCCTTCCTTAGCTGAGGAATGGCCAGGTATAAAGAGAATCCAAGACAAGCCTTGAAGTATCCGAGGATAAGTTGCTCCCATCCTGCAGCGGAAACCCCGCTCGTGGCCCCAGTAACACCCAGGATGAGATAGACCTTAATGAGCAGACAGCATGTACATGCCCCATCCCTTGAAGTGTTGCCCCATCCCCGGAGATGTTCAAGGCCAGGTTGGACGGAGCTTTGAGCAACCTGGTCTAGTGGGAGGTGTCCCTGCCCAGGGCAGGGGGTTTGGAACTGGATGATCTTTAAGGTCCCTTCCAACCCAAACCATTCTATGATTCTATGGGTTCCCATCATGTCCCTGCACATCCAGAGCGACGCACCAAAGCAGCTGAGATCAGGAAAGTGTTTGTCCATAAACAGTGATGGAGGAGAGCTTGCTCCAGCCAGGCCACCACCTGCTGCCTGCCATAAGCCTTTGGGTGCTGGCAAGGCTGAAGGAGATGCAGCCCTTAGCTCTGCTTATGCAGAGGCACTTGGAGCTCAGTCTTCTCAATCTCCATCCTCTCCTAAGACTTCGCAGGAGAAGCAGAGCTAGGAGTACCTCCTCACCTGCATCTCTGCTTAGCTCCCACAGAGAGATGGAAAGCGCACATGCATTGCTGGGCCCCATCCTTCTCCACTGGGTCATGCTGCTGCTGGCAGTGTCAGCCACCTTGTAAAGCCAACGCAATAAACACCTTCCAGGGGGTGTGGAAGTACACACCAGGAGCTGTGATAACAGCAGCAGGCATGGTGCACCCAGCCACGGTGGAGGCCACCAAAGCTCAAGCCCGTTTGCCAAGTATCAGCCCCTCCTCACCAGAAGATGCTACAGGAGCCAACCAGCACTTCCCAAACGTCAAAGGGGTTTACAGGGCTCCCTCCTTGGTATCTTTATGGATCCTGGCTTGAGCATCCGGAAGAAAAAGCTGCTACTCACAGCAAGAGCAACTTTTCCTGGGAAGTCCCCAAGATAAGCGGGGGTTGCAGCGCTGGCTCCTGTGCTCTGCTGTCGTATGGGAAGGATATATGTGAAGAGACCCCTGCACCCTCAGCAAGTTTGCTGATGACATAAAGCTGGGGCGGGGGGTGGCTGACACACCAGAAGGCTGTGCCGCCATACAGAGAGACCTGGACAGGTTGGAGAGTTGGGCAGAGAAGAACCTTATGAAATTTAACAAGGGCAAATGAAGGTGGCAAACGTAGGTTATTCCTGGGGAGGAATAACCCCCTGCACCAGTACAGGTTGGGGGCTGACCTGCTGGAGAGCAGCCTGGTGGAAAGAGACCTGGGAGTCCTGGGGGACAACAGGATGACCATGAGCCAGCAACGTGCCCTTGTGGCCAAGAAGGCCAATGGCATCCTGGGGTGCATCAAGAAGAGTGGGGCCAGCAGGTCGAGGGAGGTCATCCTCCCCCTCTACTCTGCCTTGGTGAGGCCACAGCTGGAGCACTGGGGCCAGTTCTGGGCTCCCTGGTTCAAGAAGGACAGGGAACTGCTGGAGAGGGGACAGCAAAGGGCTACCGAGATGATGAGGGGACTGGAACACCTCTCTGATGAAGAAAGGCTGAGGGAATTGGGTCTTTTTACTCTGGAAAAAAGACGACTGGGGGGGGACCTTATCAACACTTATAAATACTTAAAGGGTGGGTGTCAGGAGGATGGGGCCAGGCTCTTTTCAGTGGTGCCCGGTGATGGGACAAGAGGTAACAGGCACAAACTTGAGCATAGGAAGTTCCGCCTAAATGTTCCGCCTAAAAAAGAAGGAGGAACTTCTTTCCTTTGAGGGTGGCAGAGCCCTGGCACAGGCTGCCCAGAGAGGTGGTGGAGTCTCCGTCTGGAGACATTTCAAACCTCCCTGGACGCGTTCCTGTGCAACCTGCTCGGGGTGACCCTGCTCTGGCAGGGGGGTTGGACTAGATGATCTCCAGAGGTCCCTTCCAACCCTATGATTCTATGATCCTGGATGCTTCTAAGCTATCATCAGCTGGTGATCGCATCCAGACCTTACCTATATTTACGGCCAGTTTAGGAACTCACAGTGAAGGACTGTGTCCTCCCCCAGCCAGGCTCCTTGCCACGCTCAGGGGGGATCCGTGGTGGTTGAAGAACAGCACATCTTTGCTCTCTGCTCACTCTATCGATTTGATTTTTTCAAGCCGGATAAAGCCACCCGCAGCACCTGCCTTACACCAGCCCAGAGAACTGAAACAGCTGCTCACTGTCAGGGGCGACCAGGGGGCTGACTTACACCTTGGGACGTGTAAGCATGTTTGTTTGTAAACCAAGGATGATTTATTCCTCTTATTAATTCAGCATCCTTCAGAAGGCACGCTATGTCAGCCCCATTCAGCACCCCTTTTATTTATTATTTTATTCCTGCATAATCTGTGCTTTGAACAAAGATGCACATTGTTCTGCCCTGTGGCTGACAAACAGAAACTGTTGTATTTTTCTTTTTAAAATTCCTGCCGTGTTGTTTTCTCCCGGTTTTGCTGAATCAGCTTTTAACTCCCATTAGAAAGCTTTTTATTTAAGAAAGAAGCAAAAATCTGTTTTTCTAATCCGAGTTGCCTCCTTACTCGGCTTCAACAGCGTTTTGTCGCTCCAATGAAGGCTGTTTGTACCAGCTTACCCAGGCTGCTCTGCCCAGAACATCCCATCCCAGAGCTTTAATGGGACGGAGCTCAAGAAACAAAGCAAAGGACTGAGTCCAGGCTTGGGCACGTACTGAGGTAGCTTTTTCACCCTGCTTTTGCGGGAATAAAAATTATAATTGTTACCACGGAGCAGTCGGGGCCCAGCAGGTTGCAGATTTTAGGAGCTGTTAACTTGAATTTTGCTCCAAATGGATCCACTGCCCCGGGGCAGAAAGGTTCAGGGAAGGTCACAAGAGTCAACAAAAAACCCCACAGTGCCTGCTAGACTGCAGATGGTCTCTGTACCCGTCGCAATTAGAGCTGACCTATTGCAAAATGCACACCAAACATCTCCCTCCTGGCTACTGGACTCCTGTTGACTATCCAGAGTCTCTGGAGATGACGCTGAAGCAATCACAGATACAATATTTTGACCGGCTAACCACAGAAAGGGTCTCTGGTTATAGCACAAAACAGCAAAGTAGATCCAAGGTTGGTCATCAACACTGATCCTTAAGGACAACCTTAAGGTCACAGACTAGCCCAGACATAGCAAATATGCTATAAACCCCTCGGAAAACTGCCAAAGCCGGACTCTGAGGTTGCTGGTCTCTGTTCCTGCAGGACGCTTGAAGCCTACTCAGGTATTTAGGTCTTGAGCCCAGAAATTCCTCAAGAGCATGCCCATAACTTGCTGTTTTCGCTGCACCTTCTGTCCACAATTACAGGTGAAACTGCTTCAAGTCTGGACATGAGCTTCTTGTTGAGGCTTGGGAGGTGGGAAAGGATGCTACCAGCAACCCAGGCTGGTTGAAGGTGATTGTCAAGGGTGAAGTCTATTTAAAGACAGACATTTATACTGGCCCCATCTTGAGCTTGTGGTTTCTTTCTTTGAGCTGAAAGTTTGATGGCTTAAGACAACTAGATTGCAGATCCACGAGAAACATGGGACGATGTCGCAGAGCATATGAAGGCTACCAAGGGACGCTGTACGATGTGCCAAGTGTGACCCCGGCTATCCATGTGGCAATCCTGTACACAGCTGTGTGTAAGCACAGGTTAGACTAAGCAGAAAGACAAAGTCCCTCTCAACCCCATGTGTGACATCATGGACCAGTGTTGGCCAAGGGTGAAAAAAAAGGACATGTTTATTTTGGCAATTACAGCCTTTTTCAACACTAGGAGAACGTTATCAGAGCTCCTACCTCATCGAAGTCTGCACAAGAAGACGACCCTGATGTTGGGTCACCAAGTGCTAGCTCTGAATTCCCAGCTTCTGGGTACCATCTGGTCCCCAGCGTGTTACTCACGGCCTCAAGAGAGCACACCAGAGGGACAACATTGCTGCCGAGGTCCTCGATTTATCCTGTAAAGCTGCAGGGCAACCTCCCACCAGTTACTGGAGTAAAACCAACTTGCTCCACTCCATGACCAGACCCCTTGAGTAACAGCTGAGGGATGCGTTCCCCAGGCACCTCCAGTTTGGTGGTGTTCAGGCTGGGGAGCATCAAATTGGAGACGTCATTTGCTGTCATATTGCAAGCCAAAGAGGTGACAGACTGTGACCAGGAAGGGAGTAACTTTCTGCAGACCGCTGGCATTCCCAGACCACCCTCTGAGTATAGCTCTCATGGCAAAATAGGTAAGGAACAGTTACGAAAATGGATTTCATCCTTTTTCCTGCTCAATCACTTTCTAATCACACAGAAGGACCAGAGAGGACAAAGACACAAGAGTCTGAAAGAAGAATTAGTGCAGTAAGACCACAGATAAAGCACTTTTCTCTGCCTGAGACAACACATCTGGTCTCATCCATATGGGCCTTTATGGTCCAGTTCAGCATCCTAAAATAACTTCCAAGGTGTCCAAAGGAAGCAGGTAAGAGAAGAGCAGGAGAAGAGAAGAGGTCTCCTGAAGGGCCGCCTCCAAAGGATGCGCCCAGCCATGCAGAGGATGTGCACCCCCCACCTGCCCCTTAATGACCTCCCCTTTATGTTTATCATCTGCTGTTACTGTGTCCCTTGTTCTTCAAAACACCCGGAAACCAAGTCTAAGATGGTAACGCTCCTGGCAAAAAAGCCCTTTCCTCCAGCAGAGGAGACCAGACCAGACCTAAACCCGAGGCCCCCGACCAGTTCTCCAGCATGTTTGCAAGGGCTCCTGCCAGAACTTGGTGTTTTACAGACTTTGGGGTTGATGCGTTCCCTCGTCAAGAGACAAGAAACACAGGTTTTGCCCAGGAATTTCTACATACACAGGAATTTTGGTCTTGGAGCACCCCAGATTTCTAGATCTGTAGATAAATCCTCTTAAGTCTATGCTCACCCTTTGCACAGGACCTGGACGTTATGTCACGCTTCCCCTCACCTCTTTCTCCTACCTCCGGGAAAAACTGGCCCAAGTAAAGTGAGAGGACACTGGAGCAGATCTCAAACTGCTGTAAGCCCTGCCTTTGGTGTGAAAATCAGCGAGTTCAGGTTATTAAAAAGGTTTTGAGTTCCAAGAGCCTCACCAGGTGGGGAGTTACTTCAACCCACATGCTTGCCACCCTCCCACCACGAAGGGGTCCTGCCCTTAGCCGGGGCCCTCTACATCTGGGACAGAGCATAAGAACCTGGGGGAGCTCCCCAACCAACCAATCACTACTGCAAGAAGTGTATATTCTCACTTTTTTGTGCCCTTAGACCTCATTGACAGGTATGGAAACCAGGCTGGAAGAACAAAAGAGAGACAGGAGCACACTTTGGGATGAGTTTTGGAGCACGTGGCTGCATGGGCCACGTGTGCTCAGCCCCCAGCACGGTAGAAGGGGAAAAGATGCATGCACGCGTCTTGCCTAAATTATTAACATCCTGTAGAGTACAGTCTGTGAAACTGAAATACTCATCTAACTCACTACACACAATGATAAAAAACAAATTACCCTGATAACTCCTCTGCAATTTCTATGACCCTTTTTCCTTGAAAAATAAATAATAAAAAAGTCACAGTCAACTCCTCAGCTCTTACAACAGCAAAATTTTAGATGCAACTCGAATGCCTAAGGTGAAATTTTAGACCCAACTTAAACACCAAACATGAGGATGTAATAACTGCCTTTTTCGGAATTCAATCGAGGCTCCTCCATCTCACCCAAATTACAGTCCATTTTAAATCTTTATAGATACTGGGAACAGCACCGAAAGCTTTATCAATGTCCAAAGTCAGTGTCTTACATCAATATATTGCATTTATCTACCAAACCCAGAATCTCCTTAAAGGAATTAATAGGGCTGTTTTGACAAAAATCTGCCGTAGGGCAGCTTTAAGCGTGCCAAAATCCTCGCTCTGCCATTTAACACAAGAAACTTCTTCCCCAGTGGCTTGATCGTGATTGAGCCTGTTTCAGCATCACAAGAAAATATCGCTTTTCTCTTTACTTAGCCAGTTTGCCCACTTTATTTGCCATCCGCAGCTCTTCACTAAGCCAGTGAACTGGTCCGCGCTGGCAGAAAACCGGGAGCAAAACTACTGGTTTTTCATATTTAAAACAGGGGAAGGGCAAACAAGGAATTTGCTAGTAAAATCATCGCTGCTACGCGGTAAAAAAAAGAGAAGAAATCTTGAAGAAATTGTGTCAGACGCTGTAGCATCTGAACCCTATTTGTTACCAAGGAGAACAAGACAACGTATTTTTTCCTTTGTCTCTCATAAACCAGTTTTGTTTTGTTTCAAACCAGGTTTCCCCAGCCTGGTTCTGCAAGATGATATTTTTCTTGACCGAGTTGAAGGATCATCCATTTTCCTCTCATCTGGAAACACCTTACAACAACATGCTCTGCATTTATGGAGTACCTCTAATCTCAGCTGAAGTGTTTATGGACCGTGGGCTTCATTCCACTTCGAGCTGCATCTGTGCAAGCCCGTGCTGGTTGGGAGAGAGGTGAATTAAAGGAGGGCAAAAAAATCATGGCAGCGTGCGCAACAGAAAAACAAGAATTAACTCCATATGAAGCCCATTTGGCTCTGGCAGGGCCTATTTGTTTTCTCTCTGCTTTTCTTTATTCCTGGCCATTCCTGCTGCTCGGCAGCAGTAAAGAGAAGGCTGCAGATCACCTTGCATAATAGAGGAGAATTTCTTCCAGGGGATTTAATTGGTATGGGAAAGACAGTAGATTTTGGAGGCCTCAAAACAGATCAAGCCCCCATTTTTCCAGGTGCTGTACAGGTACCCGCTAAATAAAGAGTTGCTCCCCCAGGGATCGCATTGGATAAAGCAGCAATATCAAGTGGGAGAAGGGAAATTGGGGTGTAGAAAAAAGCCAGGTGAATCAGCCAGGTCACAAACCCCATCACTAGCTCCCAGTCTCCTGCGGTACTCACTAAATACCTACACACATAAGAACAGGCTAAATCGTCTCTCCAGGGAAGCAGAGTCTCCCTCCTGTGTCCTCCAGGCCGGCTCAAGAGCTTGAGGTCCATCCATGAATGAAGATCCCATATAACACTAACACAACACACAACGTTCCCAAAACACCAAAGTCTTTTAGGAAACCTTCCAGTTTGAAGGACTGGGTCAGCCAAAGGCTCAGTGCCTTGATGGCACGCAGGGCTCGCTGTGGAGCTGGAGCGATAACGCTGTGCACGAAGCATGCGCTTCTTCAGGCTGCTCTACCAACAACCAGGGTTCTGGAGGGCCTGATCCATCGGGGTCTACAGAGGTGGAACATCTGCTGAGGCTTTCACCCGGAGGTGAGAGATGGTGCCATTTTTCTTTCACAGATCTCTGCGTTCACTGATGGGTACCAAGAGGAACTCCTTTGCCAGGAGTGCTGGAGAGAGTCCAGCCGAGGGCTACAAAGGTGATCAAGGGCCTGGAGCACCTCTCTGCTGAGGAAAGGCTGAGAGCCCTGGGGCTGTTCAGCCTGGAGAAGAGAAGACTGAGAAGGGATCTCATCAATGCTCAGCAATATCTAAAGGGCGGGTGGCAAGAGGATGGGGCCAGGCTCTTCTCAGTGGTGCCCGGTGACAGGACAAGGGGCAACAGGCACAAGCTGGAACACGGGAAGTTTCACCTCAACATGAGGAAAAACTTCTTTCCTTTGAGGGTGGCAGAGCCCTGGCAGAGGCTGCCCAGAGAGGCTGCGGAGTTTCCCTCTCCGGAGACATTCCAAACCCGTCTGGACGCGTTCCTGTGCCACCTGCTCTGGGTGACCCTGCTTTGGCCGGGGGTTGGACTGGACGATCTCCAGAGGTCCCTTCCAGCCCCTGCCATTCTGTGATTCTCTGTGGGTTTTAGATGAAATACAGAAGTTGGGCATGCTTAGGCATTCTTACCTTCAAAAAAAACCCCAACCACAACAAACACACACAACCACAAAAAACCAAACCAACACACAACCCAACACTGGCACCTTCTCTAACCCAACTTCTTTCTCTCCCTAGATGAATCAAGGAATTTCTTCACCAAAACATCCCCTGTGGGATTCACTTCAAAGGCCTTTTTCTCGCGACAAGGACAGAGGGGCAGAGAACAGGAATGAGAGACCCGTGCTTGTGACACACGGTGGGTGACGGTGCAAACCTCTCGCGCTCTCACTGCTGCCGTAGCACCGTGGTCCCGGGGTTCTCTCTGGCTGCTCCCAGCCCCAGAAACAGTAAGACGGAGCCTAAAGAGGGACTATTTTGTTTGAAGGGCTTAGCCGAAAGGCTGCCAGGTGGAAGCCAGCCAAGAGGCAGCAGACCGTGACCAACAGACCCACACCATTTGGACAACAGCAGCTACCCCAGCGAAGAATGCAGCCAAGGAGGGCAAAAACACGCACGCACACACGTACGCAGCCACACTCACCCACCGGCCCATTGCAGCTGGAGGTCAAAGTCCAATTAGGTACTTTATTGCTCGTTTAAGTCTTGTCTGGCTTTCAGGGCTGGAAGAATGGTGATGCGTGCACGTGAATCCGCGCCTCCGCCAGGGATGAAGAGCGATTTGCATTTGAAGCGAGTCACTGATCCCATTCCCAGGAGGTTTACTTGATGCATGGCTTAGCAGAGGGGCAGTTCGGTTTTATTTACCGCCGGACTTGGCACACGCTGGCGGCTCCGTATTCACCAGCAGTTCCGAGGACATCAGCCCCGTGAGCCGCCTCTCATTTTCAGGGACCACATAGGAAGATGGTGGCTGCGGGTTTGCTAGGGAGTTTCAGCTCCTTAGGACTTCCCATCTCCTAAGCCTGGTCATCTCCTCTATAACTGATACTCTGAAGAGCTGAAGACTTTCCTGAGCAGTTTCGGCACTGTAGGTAGAAGCGATGTGGTCCTCCTTAATCGTTTTTTAAGATACATTCTGTCACAAGTAAATATACTATTTATAGAGGAACTTGCTCATCTTTAAGTACAGGCAGCTGGGTGTGAACGCCTCTGGCTTTTGTGCTGCTGGAAGAGGAAAGTTGTGCTACGTGTCACCGGTGGATCAGTTGCGCAAATTTCTAGGCACCATATTTGACCACACAAGGCCCCAAAAGCTTGTGAAAACAGGACAAAAAGTTTACCAAGAATTTGTGTGTACGCGTGAGAGGTTGTCACCAAACTAGTTTCAGATCTACTGGGTATTGTCCAGGTCACCAACTGTCCTCCTGAAAGGTTTTACAAAATCCCCATCTTAAAAAAAAAACAAAAACAAAACAAAAACCCAAACAAACCAAAATCCACCAAAAGAAAAATCCCAAACCCAACAACCAAAAAACAACCACCAGCTCTAGCAGGGGAACCAGCTACTAATGAGTCAGCTTCAGAGATCCAAAAGAAAGAAACGATCAGGGTTCAGTGGAAAGGCAAAGAACAGCAAAGGCAAAGAACAGCAACTGAAAAGCAGTTTCAGCAGAACGGGAGATTACTCTAACCTCCTATTTTTAGGCTTGCAATTTCTGTATTTGCAAACTACAGGCTTGCTATTGAAATTTTGCACTTCCAGAGAAGACGGTGGTTAAACATCTTCCCCTCCCAGGGACGCGGCAGTTCAGTTTTTAACCAGCACCTCCCACCAACGCACGACTACCCAGCTGGCATCACCTGGGTAAGGATGGAGATTTTGGTTCCCCATCCAGAAGGCACCTACAAAAATAGTCCAAGCTCCTTTAATCATAGAATCATTGAGATTGGAAAAGACCCTTAAGATCACAGAGTCCAACTGTAAACCTAACATTGCCACGTCCACCACTAAACCATGTCCCTCAGCACCACATCTACACGTCTTTTAAATACCTCCAGAGATGTTTACTTCATTTTTGAAGGTAAAACTGTTTGTGGCAACCACGCTGCACTAAAGCATCAGGCAAAACGGAGAAAAAAAGTCAACTTAATTTGAACCTGAGCAGCTTGTTGAGCTGGGACTGGTGGCCGCATTCACTTGGCGAAGATAAGAAAGAGCAAGGCTTGGAGAAGCCGAGGTGGAGCAGAAGCAGCAAAGTGACAGACTCTAAAAAAGAGGGTTAAACCCCCTGCCAAAAACGGTAACTCAGAAAGGCCAGGACAGATGTAAGCATCAAAAACCTAAGAGTAGGAATCAGGCACATGGTAGGAATCAAGGTGTTTTGAGTCTTCGTTCAGAAATACCACCAGCTTCAGCCGTCCGGAGCCGAGCAGAGAGAAAATGATGAAACCGGCAATCAAACAGTCCCGGGGAGACGCGGCCCAGAGGTTACGAGAGGAACGAGAGGTTGATCGAGGACAAGAGCAGAAACTGGACGCAGCCGACACGCATGAAAAACCTCAAAAATAACAGGGAATGTAACAAGGGAGAGTGACAGGGTTTCAAAATAAAGCTTTATCGGCTTCCTAAATATATTTATGCTGACTCAGATATGTCCTCGCGCCAGTCTCCTGCGTGATGGAAACAAGTCAAGCGCAGTCAAACAGCTGAGAAGGTCAGTCCAACAGGGTGAACGCTCAATACGTGGAAATACAAAGCAGTTATTTCAGCCCTTTGTCACGCGAAACGAGAGATAGATACCGGGGATGAAGAGTCATTGATTCATCAGAGAGCCAGGCACTTGGAAAAGCGACCACTGATATCAAATTCAGCTGCAAAGAAAGTTACTTAGACACGAAAATAAGGCCTAGTCTTGAAGGGAATACAAAAATACCAAGGGGTGCATAAAAACTGGCTGCAAAGATCAAAACTGAAGTTGCCTTTCCTTCGCAGTCTAAATGGGACCTACGCTTTTTAAAACCCATTCCAACTTGCAGTACTCGGGCAGCTGAAAATCGAGCACAAGCTGGGGCTGTGTCACCGGAGGAAGGGCTTTTCTTCCCAAATCTGAAACCACATGCAAGTAACAGAGGCAGAAATCTGATACATCCAGTCCCGGAGCCTGGCCAGCAGCACACCGACGCACAGAGACCACTCTCCTGAGCCTAAAATAAATATTAATAAAATGCTGTTTGCTTGTGGATTTTTCTACCTGGAACGTTAATTTGGAATATTGTCACTTACACCTGTTCGGGGGAGTCAAGTTGTTTAATATCCATCTGTTCCTTCTGGTGTAGAGACAGGTTTCCCGTATGGAGCTGCTTCTTTGAGGCCAGCACTGGACTGGTTGGGACAATGTATCAGAAACCATAACCCTGGTGAAACCAATACCCTTCTCGTATGGTGGAGCACCCAGTTCTGCAACTGGTACGCCCTAAAAGGAGCCGCTTAGATTTATCCGACTGCCTAAATGCAATGCGAGCTTTTTTCTGAGTCTGGCCCTCGTTGTATATCCTCAGCATCTGAAAAATGTTGCCTGAATGCCTGGAAACGCACCCCAGAGTGAGTGCGTCGTAAGGGCTGGGTCGGCATCCAAAAAACCTTGAAAGCTCCAGATTTCATGAACCTGCAAAACTGAGCAAGAGCCTCGCTCCCTGTATCACCGGTGTTCTCCTATTTTGCTCGGAACGGGCCCATCCTGCAAAATATAGTCGCAGTGCAGTTTCAGGGGTTTATTAAACACAAGCTGGGATATTCGTATCTCCATTCATTAATGTAATTATTATCCAGTGCGTGTGCTGCCATTACTTATAGGTCAGCTAAAGGGCTCGCTACGCTGAATTAGGATCTGCACGAGTCCGACAGCGTCACCCCAAAGAGTTTGTTATCCAAAATCTGTGCTGGGGACTCTGGTTACACCAGACTCTGGGGAATTAGTGGCGGGAGCTAGCCTCTGTAGTGTAAGCAGCTGGAATCTGGGTACTCAGAAAGCCTTGGAAAAAAACCTAAAAATGATATGGGCTGGGGAGATAAGGGAGAACGATCAAAATACTAAGTGTCGAAACAGCAAGAGACAAAATTCAGCAAAATCAAGGGGCAAAATAAAGATAAAAATCATCATGATTGCATGAGAGGAAGGGGGAAAGAAGAATTTGGATTCATAAAAACGTTTCAGATACAGCTGCTGAGCAGAAACCTTTGCTAAGGGGAATTCAGCAGTTGGCAGATGTGGATTGCTCGCTGCTGCTGTGCCTAGAGGTGTATCTTCATTTTTTGGCACTCCCAATCTGTCTGTTTTCTTGTATTCAGACTGCAAGTCATTTGGGATAGAGACTCTCTTTCTGGTGCGCGGGGCACTTGGCCCAGCGGGAATCTGAGCATCGAGTCTCCTACAGGCAATAATAACCATAAAGCCAGCTCAGCCCCGCGGAACTGAGTTTTGACCATCTAGAAACACTCAAGACACTCATCCTCCCCTGCCAAAAATCTAACTTGGGATGGAGTTACGAATTTAAAGCCTACAAATTGAAATGCATACATAAACAGGAATGCTAGCTTCCGTTTATGTGAAGTCTACAGAAACTCACTGCATCAGAACAGTAGCAACAGATCTTTCTCCATCCAGCCTCCACCACGTGGTCCTCCCCAATGCCTCTTTCCAATGGGCACTCGCCAACTTCTCCTCCACTTTCTGGGACTGCTGCAGGTAATTTTGAGCCAGGTTGAGCAGGCATCTCTGCTTTATTCCTGCTTCACAGCCTCTGCTTTTGCAGTGTTTTAAGGATTGCATAAACGATCAGACATAAATAGCCCCCGTGAATATCTGTGAAGGAGCATATGTGTTTATGTCACGACGGGCCTTCCCTGCTAGGATCGTATTTATCTGGCCACGGAGCTCATGTGTGTATTCTCTCCCTCTACTTCAACCCCCCAACCGAGAATCTCCATCAAATCCTCTGAACGCTCCTGGAAAGTTTAAAATTAGATCAGCTCTCCGTGGGTGGCTCTTACTTCTACAGTGGATGACATCCAAACACGAGGCTGAACAGCACACAGTTTGGAGGCTCCTCTGGAAGGCTCCATCCATCAAGTTCACCTTTGTACCGGGGCCAAAACCTTACAGTTGCCCAAAGCATAACCCTCAGAAACGCATTAAGGCTGGGATCAAAGAACAGAAGAAATGGAGAATCGCTGCTGGACTGCTAATCTTTCTCAGCCCCAGCGCAGTACCAGTTTCATGCCAACAGAAACACTGCGATTATTTGTTGTTTTTAATCACTTCAAGGTCTAAAACTTTTTCTTAAAAATGCTTCTTCAAGCTTCAGCCTCCAAATCAGCCAGAACGGGTGTTCGTGCATTTTGCAGGTGTCCTGCAGGAGGACACGATGGCCCACACTAAGCCAGAGGGTCCCATTTCCACCACAGCAGCTGACCAAGTGGAACACCACAGTCAATAGGTGGGTGATGGATGCGTTTGTCCATCCCCTGTACATAGCCATTTCCCTAAGGGCCATCAGGCCACTTCAGTCACCTCCGGGACACTATTTGTGCCAACTCTGGATCTCTAAATCACCTCTTCAAAGAGAAAGACGACATTCCCCGTGTGTTTGCACAGCATCGGGTGCAATAAATTTCCAGTTCTGGAAGCGCCTCCAGACCCAAATAACAATACCAAAAATAAATATTCATAATGCTGAAGTACGGTGGTTTTCTTATTCAATACAAGACAAAAATGAATCAAAAAGTCCAGAAATATTTTAGAGTAGAAGCGCCAAGGTAGTCAGACAAGAAATGAGTCAGTACTTTTCTTTTTTCATTTTCAAAATTCAGGCATAATATGGAGATTCGCTTCCCATTTATCCAGGATAAAAGGCTCACTGTAGGGGGTGAGTTCAGCTGAAGGAGGAATTTGGTGAAATACTTCTCCGAGGCTGGGAGGTTGGAATGACTCACTCTGAGCAGAGGCAAGAGGACCTCAGGTGTCTCACAGCCTCAGTCAAACCTCCTGTCTGATCGCTCCCCAAATGTTACCTGGAAAATCTTGTACATTCCTTTTGGTACCACAGAGATTCGTTGCCAGGCTGCACACACCTACATTTGGCAGGACTCCGCAAGCCATCCTGCTCTAGTCATGAGTAACAACAGATTTCCCATGTATTTTGTGAATTAACAATACCAATACTCCCAGATAAAAGGACTGGGTAAGGAATAGCTCTGAGTCCCTCAGAGTTCCTAAGGGGTTACCAGTCTTCACATGAAATGAGACTTCCCTAAAGCACGGCCGCTGTGATGAAACAACACACAAGCCTTGATCTCTTGCTTCAGCAACAGCACCTGGATGATACGAGGACCAGGGAGGTTAGGAGACTACCAAGATCTTTGCCATTCCTACCTCTCCGGTAAATCTCCATTATCTGCTGGAGGTATTTAAAAGACAGGTAGCGTAGTGCTTAGCAACATGGTCTAGCGATGGTTTTTGTCAATGTTAGGTTGATGGTCGGACGCGATGATCTGAAAGGTCCCTTCCAACCTAGACAATTCTGTGATTTTATGACCTTCACAGCTACCAGTGGAGGTAAAAAAGGCAGTTTGGGCTCTAAGGTGTCAATGTTTCAATGCATTGAATAGCATAGAACACTTTTAGTTGGAAGGGACCTACAATGATCATCTAGTCCAACTGCCTACGAATGTCTTCTGCTTCTCAGCTGCTGTACAGACACTAGAAAGGAGATTACCAAGCCAGTACCTTTCCCCAGTGTGGGCTGTGGGTAGATCCTACACATTGCCATGTCTGACAGCTGAGCCATACCTTCCTCAATCCCTATGGACAGCTTTGCCAGGGAGGCTATAGAAGACCCCTCTTCGGAGGGAACATGAGGAGCCCTTTCTCCTCTGGGAGCTGTTGCACCTCAAGGTGATCCAGAAAACCCAATTCATTATTTGCAGACAGCAATCCCCAAAATCTGAAGAACAGGTCCAGCTCCCCCTTCCAGTAACGCACAACATCTCTGCAAACCTGGGGATGCCACCTTCCTTCCTGGGCCAGAGGATCCACCCACACCATCGGGTTATACTCCGGTCATGTTTTTCAAGATTTTTATTTTTATTTTTTTCCTCCTTACAGTCAAGATGGCCAAGAGCTTTGTTTGTTTATTTAACGAAAGCTGAGTTTCTCACAAACACGAGAAATCGAGCTTGAGAAAAGCATCACAGCAAATCGCAAGACTTATGAAAGAAACCCATGACCTGGCAACACTACAATTATATACAGAAGTCTTTGGATTGAAGAAATCAGGGCTTCAGAAAACACATGTACTAAGAAATACCGTGCCGGAGAACCAACTTCAAATCCAACACAAAGCTAGTTGTGCAGCAGAACTCTTAAATACCATCATTTTTGGCTTTTAACCTCCCACCATAAAAATCCAGAGGTATTAAATGCATATCTTAGCACTGAATTAGCAAACGAGTTCTTCGTGGCCAAGCAGTTGCCAAAGTTAGGTGTTTTCCCTGCATTTAACCGGTGCACAGGCTTACCGAAACTGAGAATACAAATGCGCGAGTTGAAAATATAAATGGGTTGAGATTTACTGAACCATGCCCTTTGCAATATTAGTAGTTATCTTCTAGAAATGCCACACTTCCTTCTGCAAAGCCAAGGTCCTTAAAGAGCTTCAGTGTGTGATACTCAAGAAGTTCTGGGGGACTGAAACTCCAGATTATTCAGGTTAGTGAAAGCAAAATTCAGGCTAGCCCAAATATTTTTTGACTTCGAAGACAAAACATCTCCATATTCATTTGGTCTTATAATTATAATGGTTTAATCTGTTAAAAACCCGTTCAGAGAAAACTTTGGGATTCTTGACTGCTTTTTGTTGGGTGGAACATTACAGAAAACAGAAGAATTTCTTTCTTACTCTGTTTTTGAGAAACCAGGTATCTTTCTATTTTTAGCTGTATTTGGTATGAATGGCTGAAACCAGAGGCCTATGGGAAAACACAGATTAAAAAGTACCACCTTTGAAAACAAACAAACAAACAAACAAGGAACAAAAAAAACCCACCCAACAAGACACCACAATTTGCATTTCCCATTGGTTTGGCCATGACTTTGGGCTCAGACCTCTCCAAGAGCAGGAATAAACTTGGAAAACTGCCCAACTTCGCACCACTCCTCCTGCTGAGCATGCCATAGCTTTAGCGTTGAGGGACCTTCTGCCCCCTCATCCTTCACATGTTCCCCCTTCCTCCATTTTTATACTTTCTCATCAAGTCGTTAATAGCTTTTATTCTGGCATATAAAGGGAACAGTAAGTTGTACTGTATGAGATGTGCTGTGAAGCTGGTATTCCACATGCACTACACAGCTATTTAGTAACAATCTTGACCCTTTTCCTCTAAAAATTAATTTTTCTTGCCAGATATTTGTCTCCCAGAAAAGAAATGACCAAACCCAGGAGGAGAGTAACCCAAAATCCTGACTACGCCTTGCTTATCCAAAGCAGCGTGAATCAACAGGCAGCAAATCCACCTTTGAGAAGGTTCTTGTTGGCACTTGTGACTTCAATTCCCATTAAGCTTCATGTGAATCAACTAAATTGAATCCATTCTGCCTCTTAACATCTCATGGCTTTTGCCAAACCTCACCACTGATATAAATAGCTACAGATCTTCTAAAGGTGGCCACGTAGCACCTCCTCAGGCTGGATTTGAATTTTCCCTACCATGATCTCTATGGTCCTCCCTCAAAGCTACACTCCTAGCTTTCCATGGCTGCTGTGTGTCTTGGGATGTAAGAAAGCTTTGGGCCTGCTTCAGACTCTAAACTCCACTTGGACACCCAAAATGAAGATGGCAAAGCTTGGCATGGAAAGATGGACCTCCAATGTGGAAACTGGCTTTAAAGGAAGGTTGGGAACGTCTGGCTGCATGCAGGGTTTCGTAGCTGCTAGCAGTCTAAAGGAAACAAGGAAAATGGAGTACTGTGTCCAGCTCTGGAGCCCTCAGCACAAGAAGGACATGGACCTGTTGGAGCGGGGCCAGAGGAGGGCCACGAAGATGATCCGAGGGCTGGAGCACCTCTCCTATGAAGACAGGCTGAGGGAGGTGGGGTTATTCAGCCTGGAGAAGAGAAGGCTCCGGGGAGACCTTAAAGCCCCTTCCAGTCCCTGAAGGGGGCCTACAAGAAAGCTGGGGAGGGGCTGTTTGCAAGGGCATGTAGCGATAGGACGAGGGGCAATGGTTTTAAACTAGAGCAGGGCGGGTTCAGATGAGACATTAGGAAGAAGTTCTTTACAATGGGGGTGGTGAGACACTGGCCCAGGTTGCCCAGAGAGGTGGTGGAGGCCCCATCCCTGGAGACATTCAAGGCCAGGCTGGATGAGGCTCTGAGCAGCCTCGTCTGGTTAAAGATGTCCCTGCTCACTGCAGGGCATTGGACTAGATGGCCTTTAAAGGTCCCTTCCAACCCAACACATTCTATGATTCTATGAAAATACCTTAAAAAAAAAAAAGAGAGAGGTGATGTAACCATGCCCAGGAGTAAAAGTTTATAGATGGTTAGTAGCTACATGTAACTAGTGGGTGCATCTGCAAGAACTCAGATGAAACTGCATGTTTTTATGTAGTATCAAAAAGGTTATTGCAGGTCCCAAGCTGCCTGTTTTGCATCCACACTCTTGCAATCCAAATACACGACGGCAACAAATTAAATTACCAGGTAAAAGGCATCAGGAAGGTCCTTTTTCATCCACTGTCTCAGGAAACTAGGAAAAGCCACAGACATAATGACATCAGTCTCAGTGACAACATGTTGGGAACAGGATTAGACATGTTTCATAGAATCCCAGACTGGCATGGGTTGGAAGGGACCTCTGGAGATCATCTAGTCCAACCCCCGGCCAAAGCAGGGTCACCCAGAGCAGGCTGCACAGGAACGCGCCCAGGTTGGGTTTGGAATATCTCCAGAGAAGGAGACTCCACAGCCTCTGCCAGTGCTCTGGCACACTCAGAGTGAAGAAGTTTTTCCTCATGTCCAGATGGAATTTCCCGCGTTCCTGTTCGTGCCCGTTGCCCCTTGTCCTGTGACCGGGCACCACTGAGAAGAGCCTGGCCCCATCCTCTTGCCACCCACCCTTTAGCTATTGATGAGCATTGATGAGCTCCCCTCTCAGTCTGCTCTTCTCCAGGCTGAACAGCCCCAGGGCTCTCAGCCTTTCCTCAGCAGAGAGATGCTCCAGGCCCTTCATCATCCTGGTAGCCCTCAGCTGTCCCCTCTCCAGCGGTTCCCTGTCCTTCTTGAACTGGGGAGCCCACAACTGGACCCAGTGCTCCAGCTGTGGCCTCACCACAGCAAAAACTATCCAAGGTGCAGGTACTGTCTCTGGCTCAAGAAGCCCCAGCAGTGCAGCCTGAAGGAGAGAATAGCTGCAAAAATCCTGCCATGGCCTTTTTATACTTTCCTGATCCGCTATGTCTGAGCGCATCCATTTGTGCCGATAACACAACCACTCGGCTTATTAAATGCAGAAGCCGCAAACTGGCGGGGGGGGAGGGACGACAACATAAATCCCAGCTGTTTGCAGCACGCCTTCCCTTTCCAGCCGCTTTCCCCGCTGTTAACAGCTGCTGCCTCGCTGTTTATATGGGTGGAAATCCTACGTAAAAGTGCCAAAGCGGAGACTTAAAAAGGCCTTTTCAGCGGGAACACGTCTCCTAACACTCTCCCTGGTGTAGGCTGGGAAGACCAATGCAAAGCAGGGAAAGAAAAACAATAAAATATGTTAATCGCTCTTTTGCCTACCGGAGAGAGGAGCTGGGCCCCAAGGGATACGCAACATTTTGGTGAGTTTTATCTCAGTGGCACCGCTCCCTTCAGCCCCGAAAAAACATCAGTGTTAGCAACCACTTCTTCATTACAACTATCTGAATATTCAATATGTAATTTAAACCGGCCTCAGATCGGTTCCTGGAGCTGCCATCCCTCTGAAATCCCAGTGAGTCTAAACTCCCCAGTCGATATCTCGCATCAGGTTGTTTTGTCTAAGTCCAAACTCTCTTTGTTTTGGGAAACGAAAACAACCCTGCCTGCTTCGAGCGACTTTCGACGGGATTTCACGTACAAGGACAATTCTGCAGCACTTCTGTTGTACACAGTAACTCAGACAACAATTAGCTTAACTGCGAGAAAAACCTTCCTTCCTCCAGAATGTGGGAGGACCAACTTTTTTTTCATTCTGTGTTGATGCCGAGTGCAGCATCGCAAGTGGAGAAAAATCGGCATTTGCAGTCGGGAAGGGATTTTAATGGAAGAAAATATTCATTTTAAAGAGAAAGCATAGAGCCTTTGCAGGAAAATAAACTTGCTGGGCTTAAAGAACTCAAAGAACAATGAAGAAAGGGCCTTTGAGTTGCGCAGGATACCCATGTCCCCCTTTCTACCCCCAAAAGTGACACTTTGCCTGCCTGTCCCTAGTAGGGAGGTGATGGAGTGCACGTGGGCTCTGCATTCAGCATCCCTGGCTCCACCGTCCCCTGTGTCCTGGCAAATAGATGGTGCCCTGTGAAATAAAAGCCACAAAAGCTGCATCTACATACTCTTAAAAAAAAAAAACAAACCAAACAGCCAGGGAGTTAAGTTCAAGCATTGAACCAACTATATCTGCACTACTGAATTGTTTGCATACTTATTGGCATTTTTGTTTTCTTTCCCCCAGCCAACATGATCCCAAACATGATTTGGGCATCATAAGGAGGACAGTTCACACCACGTTCCCAAGGGCAGCGTAAACAGGACTGAGCCCCAAGGCCGGGCTCAGCAGGGTTTGCACCCGCAGGTCCATGTACCCCCTCAAGATGCTACTCAGAAATTCCCAAAGCTCCAGCAGAACATGCCTCCAAGCTCCCAAAGCACATCGCAACCCAGCCAGGGAAGGAATGTCCCTTTGGATTCAGACACTAGAACACTTCAAGCGTGGTGAGGGAGCACCAGGTTCAAGCCTTCCTTGCCTGGGTTTGAGCTTGGGTCCTCTACCCTCATCTCCTGTTGAAGCAGCTCTCATTTATATAAGTAATTGTGTATAACTTGAAGAAGAGGTTGCAGCTCAATGCTCTCTGATATCTCAGGTGAGTGGTCTCTCCATTGGTCCACTAAATCTGAGACAGGCCCTGCTTTGCTCAGTTTTCATTACAAAATCCCCCCCTTACCACTCTGCCTTAGCTTTGCCTCCAAAAATGAAGAAAAATGCTTCTTCATCTCAGAAGGGCCAAACCCCAGCCACCCTCGGGAGGATGCTCCAGCAGCTCCTCGCTCCTCCAACCCCCGGAATTCTCTCCTGGGTGTCCAGCCCTTCCTGTGCGCAGAGAAGAAGGGAGATGGCTCCCTTGTCCTCCTTTTCCCAAGTCCCTCAATGCATTTAGCCCCTTATTTATAGTGGATTTCCCTAACAAGCCTCCACGCACGGATGCCTCCGTTACGCAGCGTGCTACCCGTTTGCATACTCATTTCATCCCTACAGATATAACAACAGCGTCTCTTACGGCACAAAATATCTTCAGAGCAAATTGGTCTAAGTCTATTGCTTGAGTCACGAAAATCTAGAGCAGTCAAAGTAATAGAAAGCAGAGGGGTGGGCAGAGGTTTACTTATAAAAGACTTTGCTCGTGTTTGGTTAATAAATGTGCGTTCAATGTATTAGCCTTTGGGCAACCAAGTTACTCGCATTTGAAAACGTACTACTGCATCCACATGATGTCAGCAGCCTTTTACAGCCATTTTTGGCTTGTTGCACAAAATACGGCACAATTGACATCAGCCTCAAGAAGACTTATGGTTTTCCAGACATTAACACAGCTGTGAAAAAGGAAAATCTCAGCAGCTGAGAGTGGGAGACCGAATTCCCCACTTCCATTGGTTTTTGTGCATGTGCCCAGTTTCTGTAGTCTCCGGGGATCTTTCAAAGCCCGTGATTACAAAACACGGGAAGGTGTGTTTGGGAAACTGCAGCATCAGACAAAAGTACCTCACAGTGCCTTCAGATTGATTTCCGCAAAAATTCACTACCTTCATAGTTAATTAAATCCTTTGAAGGCGCTGGTGTGATACACAGGAGATGAAGGATTTGTTGCCGTTATTGCATGATGTCGAGAGGGACGTGCCATGAGCCCATGTAACGCTGGGAGCGACGTGCTCCCGTCATTGTGCATTCACCCAACGCGCTCCTCAAGCCTTCAAGGGATGCCACCAATGCACAGGAAAGAAAATAATAAGGGCTAAATGGAGGAATTAAGCGTCTTGTCATTTAAAATCCTTTTTCCTGGCACCACAGAGGATAGTCACGCCATAAAAGACTATCCTTATCCTGAATAAGCTTTTACTTTTCTCCCTCTTTTTCACAAAAAAAGGGGGAAAAGAGCAAAACGGAGAGGGAGAGCACGCCACATCATCTGCTTTTTTGGAGAATCATGATCCTATTTCACCATATCAGGACAAGGCTGGAAAAAACAGATGTCAGTTTAGGAATATTTTGCAGGTGGAGGCATAAATCAACTTAAAACAAAAAAAGTCTCCTGGCATCCTGTTTTCACACGCACAGCCAAGATTCCTGCTTTGACTTGATCCCGGGCGAGGGAGGGAGCGCAGCTCGTTCCTCCAACGCACCGAGCTGCAAAGGGTGTTTGTTCTCCATTATCAGCAAAGAGCGGTTATGAGCTTACCAGCCTGCCCCATCCATGAGATAATCTATTTTTTATTGCTGGGGGTTAGGCCAAATGCACCGTGGGTTGGAACAATAACAAAAGACTTAAAAATCCCCCCCGAAAACCAAAAAAAAAAACCCACCTCTGTCTCTTACATTTGTGATAAAGTGGTATTTTTCTGTCAGAGTGCCCACCCTGAAATGTGCTTTAATAATATCAGCACACATTACATGTAGAGCCGGCTTTTCGCGTCACATGAGCCAAGCTTGAAAGCAATTCTCAGCCTCTCCGTGAAATCCACTTGATCCCCGTGCTGAAACGCAGCTATTTCCAGATGATACAAAGCACCTGTTTAAGGGGGGGCGGGGGTGCTGGGGCAGGAAAATCCCATATTCCAGCCAAAACAGCAGGAGGAACTTCTAGACTATTCAACTGAATTACTCAGTTGGCCACCTAAAAGGTAGATTACGGGTTACTGTCATGCTTCGACAAAAGTTCTCCCACCATGGAAGTTCCAGCGACTTCCTGACCGGGGCTGAGTCAGAGACAAGTGTCCTCTGCTCCCAACCCGAGCACACCACCAGCATGACCATCTTCTGCCATGACTCCAGGGGACCAGCACTGGGATGGCACAGCTACAGCCTGACCAGTAATTAACGTAATTATGGCTTTTGGAAGAGAAAGAGATGATACAAGGATTGGCCGCACGACTACACGTCAAGGTTCCTGCTTGCGGAGGAGACCTTTGAGCACATCTCAGTGTGAAGCAGGAGATGCTGCTTAGATTCTCCTGTAAAACATCACAGAAACATCTTAGGAGATAAGAGGAGCTGGGAACTACTCAGGATAAATGAAATTATTTGCTCAGGATAAAGAGCTGGAAGGCATTCAGGGACCTGTTCTTCCCAGGCTCACAAATTCTAAATTAATAGGCTTTATCCAGATTCAGTTTCTGGTTGTGGCAGGAGGATTACAAAATAATTCATATTCGCAGAGTAAAATTAAACCGACCTCTGCCCTTCCTGTCTTCCCAACCCGACGTAGTAATTCACGGACTCCGATTACTCTTAACCTATAGGTCTGACACCACACATCACTTGCAGGATCATCCATAAAGCACGCGGAGCCCACGCCACCCCGCTCCAACTGGCCAAACTCTTCCAGCCACCACGCCCGTGGGGGTTTAAATAACACAGAAAAGCCCCAAGCAAGTCAGGGTGCCCACAAGATGCGCTGCCAAAACCCTACGAGGATGTCTCTTATGAGCGAGAGTGCATGAATAAGAGAACAATGCCATTCGGAGCAGACAAAAGGCTTGAAATCTGAGCCATGAAAGTATCCAGGCAGCAACTGCAGCAAAGACTCCCCGGGCAGAGCCTGTTAAAGGAGAAGGATCTGCATTCACCCGGCTTTCTCGGGTGCAAGCAAAACAAGGAGGATGAAGACATCTCCATAGACTTAGAGGAGCAGGAAGAGAGAACGGCAGCAGGAGCATCCAGCCCGGGCACACAAGGCTCCTGTGAAGGACACAATTTAAGAAGCAGCTCTGAACGTCCTTGACTGTCTAGATGTTGTCTCCGTGCTGTTGCAGTACCAACTTCTGACTAAATGAAGGCAAAAACCACCCCCAACTGAACAGAGAAGGGACTCGCTGGTCCCAAGCATTCAGAAAGGATGAGTCACGGGCCTTCTAAAACATCACAAAATTAGAAATGCTTCCGTTGTGACATTTAAACGCCCAGGGCACCATTGCTTCACGCAGAATTCCCCTGCCGTGGGCAAGGAGCAGACATCATTTTAAACTAAAACCAGGAATCTCAACACCCTTCCCAAAATCCAGCACATAGGACCTTTGGGAAAGAAACCCCTGCGATGTCATAAAACCCATCACGGCAGCGGGCTGGGTGACGCTGCTGTGACAGGGGTCCCGGCCTCCTCCGCAGGACAAGGGCTGACACAGCAGGATGGAGACACCGCTGTGGTCCACCACAAAAGAGCTAAAATAAATATTTCCCAGGTCACCAAGTCAGAGTCACCTCACTTAATCTTAGGCTGCTAAAAGTTTGACATTTAAGTCTCAGCAAGAGGTTTTTACAGTCAGTGGAGATAACGGCCACTTCAGAAGATAATTTATCTTGTGTTTATCCTTTTTCTTAGGGAGGGGTGGACACTCCAGAAAAGCCCCTCTGGCTCTGCTGCCTGCAGAGAGTTTCTCCATGGCCATGTGAGGGGACTCCACCGTGAAGCAACTCTATTTCCAGATGTGTTTTCTCCAATAAGTCACTTTTATCTACAGTAATGTTCACATTTTTCATAGCCTCCTTTGTTTCCGCTCTCAATGTCAGCAATACTGGGAGAATTCAGTCTTTTCCGAGCATTTCATTTCCAGGATGTTCCTGAAACAATTTTCACCGCAGCTCTTATCCCGGTCCCATCGCTGGTCTTTGAGCATCACGCGACCACCTGTAAAGCGGCAGGTGAAGCATCATCAGTTGCACACGCAGAAGGGTGTCGTCGTTTGGTTTTTGGTGGTGGTGGTTTGGGGTTGAGCTTTTTTCTTTGTTTTTTAAGTAAAGGTGGCCACGAACTTGGGGTTCTCCAGCAGGGTATATCTGCAGTACTACAGCTCCGAAGCCGCAGACCAAGCGCACTTCCAGTTTTTACCAGCTTTAGTCCCAACATCAGCTGGTTGCAGACAGTCGTCCCTGTAATCTGCATGCTACACCTTATACCCAAGAGAAGCCAAAATAACACATATTACAGGAAAGCTGTGGGGCAGAGCTGGCCAGGAGTATTCTCCCTGCCACTGGTAGAGATATACCTTTTTTTTTTTTTCCTTTAAAGCCACATTTTTGAAGGACAGAGAGAATCTTAAAAGAGCTTGTTCTGGGGAGTTTTTAATTTGCAGTCACGTTTTTTTGTTCTTGTTCTTCTGTTTCCCCGAAGTTATCTTTCTGTGAAACAAAACCCGCATTTTCCTTTCTCCTTCCTACCTCTCAGGCGTTCCTGTTGTCATTTGCTGACAGTGACAAAAAGCCTTTTACATCTCATTTTCTGAGAAAAGCTGAAAGTACTTATAGAGCTTCTGCTTGAGGACAGGCAGCCACATGCAGTGGCTTATGCACAGCCAGAACATGCCACTGACTAATTATTAACGATCGCAGCCGGGTGGACATTTAAATCCAGCTAACCCATCTAATGATGTACATAGAAAAAGGGGAAGCCAGAGCAGAGAAAGAAACCACTGAAAAGCTCTGTTTAGTGATACCCCTATAGGAAAAGATGAGCTGTTTCTATTAGGTTTTTTCCTAATTTTTTTTTTTTTTTCCTTGGGTGGCACCAAAACTTGGAGGCCACTTGCAAAACAACAAGAGTAACCCCAACCAATGGGATATGTGCAGCTCCCACCATGCAGACCCTCACTACTTCACCTGGGGAGACTTGATGCTTTGAAGGAACCTTCCGCTGTCTCCCCAAATCCTTCTCATCCTGCTGTGGCAGTTCAAGCAGATGAAACTTCCAAGAAGCATTTGTGCCAGAAATGGATATGTTATTATGGATATAAACATGGATGAGCCATTTTTAGTGAAGAAGAGACAGTGTTTACTGCTGCTGAGTAGTAGAATAGATAAATAAAAGCATTCTCAAGTGCGTTCAGCTGCATACTGCTACAGAGAACTGTTCCAGTTGTTCATAAAACCTTTACAAACCAAATATCAGCATTTTTTCCTCACTTAGTGCCACTTGCACACCTCTGCTTCCACTGGAGCTTTTTGTTAGGAACAAAATCATCGTTTAAGGCCCACAAGTATTAAGTCCATCATTTTTTGGTGAAGTGTTCCTGTGATACTGGTGCTTTGCTCAGCAGGAACTGGGAGGGAGCCACCCTGTCTCCCCAGCACCTTCATCTCATCCGCAGCCGGGGGAGAGTTTCTGCTTGCTGCAAACATGACTTTGTAGCGACTGCGTACAGATAGGGCATTCAATTCTCTCATTTTGGAGATATCTCTAAACAAAATTATTTCTTGCGGGATACATGTGACTGATACTCAACCTCAGGCTTGCTCAGGAAATTACCTCGCATCTAAAAAGGGGAAAAGAAAAACCCCACCAGCTTGCCACCACCATAAATCAGCCATCTGCAGAACGTAAACTGGTGTAACGCGGCTCTATCAGCACTTACAGCAATGAGTGCTTCCCCAAGGTTTATACAACATGAACATTTTTGTCTTTCCTGAAAGAAACCTTGGGCTGTAAATTAAGAAACTTTCCAGGAACCAAGACAAAAATCCACTCATCAGTACTGACCTCACGGGTTCAGTCACAGAGCCCATAAAAAGGAGTTTTCCCTGTTAATGAAAGGAACTAGAAAGCAGAGTTTATCTCTGAATGTTTAGGGAAGAAGGTCGCTTACGGCACATCGTGATGTCACTGCAATGTGAGAAGGTGTTTTGGGAAGAGTTTGACAGATGATGGGGGGAAGCAAGCAGGAGACCAGCACACTCATGTCCTTTGCAGGCTTTAGGATCCATCATTAAAACCCCTACTGAACCCAATGGGACAGGAACAGATATCACTGCATTTGTAAGACGTCATTAACCACCCGTATTTTCATCCCAGCAGCACCAGCTGCGGGAGCAGAGGCTCTTCTCCAAGCACAGCAACGCTTTTTGCCTTTGTTTTCCCATGATCACATTCCTCTTAAAATCCTGGACGCAGATAACGCCGCTGCTAAACCAACCCTGGGGCCAAGGGTGCACCTCAAGGTTGTGCTTCTCCTCCCGGCTCCTTCAAAGTTTGTACAGATGGTCGGTTAAGAGCAACACCCTCTCCCTCGTGCACTCGGACTGACAGATAACCACGAATTCTAGGAAATTTCATCAGTCTGAAACACAAGCAAGGATAAATACAAATATCCATCATATTTTGCGTGGTTGTATCAATACCGGGTATAATTTGGGATGGTGGGGGGGAAAGCACGGGATTGATTTCTCCCTGCAGAAAGTGGCCTAGGGCGTGCTCCAATTTTTTATACTTCCCCCCCACCCCAGACGCATGGGGAAAGCACCAGCATTCCGTAAGACGCTTCAGCACTTAATTTCTTAATACTTGGTGTATTTGTAAAGCTCTTTTGCTTCCTGTTTTGTCTACTCCAGTTCTCAGGGCTTTGCGCAGCATTATAAATCAGCGACAGTCTCCAGTTAGCGAGCTCGGGGTATCAACAACAAAAGTAGACGCACAGCCAGATTTTATACTTGACTCCGCGACAAAGTGAGCCTCCCATCGGTTTTCCTCACCCTCCCTCCTTTGCCATACGGAGCTGCTCTATTTTTAATGGGATGCAAACCACCTTCGAGGGAGCCCACGGGTACCCGTGCGACCCACACGGTAGCACCAAACCTGCTGAAGTGGGCCTGGAGACTTGACTCCGCTTCGAAAAAAAAAAAAACAACAAAAACCAAAAACATCCTTGCCAAACAATAGAAAAGCTCAATAATGAAAACAGGAAACCACAAGTGGTTTTACCCATAGTAAGTTAAGCTGTTAAAAAAAAAAAAAAAAAAACACCAACAAAAAAAACCCAAACCAAAATAAGAACCCAAAACATACCGAGTTGCATTTTCTGAGACAGGCTGTCCTGATCACCCTCTCATTCCTGGCTGCTTTCTGTCTTCCACCATGTCCCCAGGGTACCACCCTGCTTTTCAGAGCGTCACCATATCAGTACCTAGTTACTAATTTTGCTCACCGTGAAGAACTCTTCTCATTTCATTGTTGTTGGCAACCCTACCCTGCAGCCAAACCTCCCTCCAAGCAGTCTTGCTAAAAGACAGGAGAGGAGGAACTTCCTGGGGACCTTCACCCCAGGGGGATTTGGACTAACCACCCCAGGAGGAGGCCTGGGAGCTCTGAAGTCTCCCTGGTGCTCCTGAGAAGTCAACTCCTATCCACTAGTGAAGAGACTGCATTGCTCCCATGCCCTGCTCCCAACCCACCCTTGGTCCTCCGTGTCCGTCCTTCCGCCCCGAGGTCTACCAGCCACATGCCCGTGAAGGAAGATGGTAAGGGAAAACATTCTTGTGCGAGGCAGTTTGATTTCACATTGGGGATTTAAAACCAACAAACAAGCTAGCATCCCCTCCCCAGCACAGAAAGTCTGCCAAGAGGGACTTTCCGAACACCAAAAGGAGGAGCCAGAAGTAGCAAATTCCTGCTTCTGCCCAAAAACCAGAGGCAGAACGCACATCATCAGATATAATCCAACAGAGAAAATCACGGGGCTTTAGGAGGTATCTGTCCTGCTTCCTTTCCCCCATCTCACTCAGGTCATGTCAAAGGTCTCACAACCCTCTCCCTCCCCATGGAAGTCCTTGTGTGATCAGGCAAGCGCTGGAGGGCACCTGACCCACATCCAGCTCCCCGGCCAGCAACCATTCACCCAACCAACACCGCCCAGCCTCAACTCAGGTTTGTGCATAAAAGGCACAACTAGACCAAAATATAACAACGAGAAAGCACCAGTCCAAGTGATGCAGTCCAAGAAGGGAGGATGAAGAGATCATCCCTTGGCAGCCCCTCCTGGTTCTCCACTTGCTGCCCCATTTCATGATTGCACTCCCTTTCTCCCCTGGTGTGCTGCCCTCTTCCTCATCACCACCTCCTCTCGCCCTGCCTTCCTCTGGCAAAACGAAGGACAGGGACATCTAGTCAAAGAAATCACATCAGCTCCATGTGTGGAGCTCCAGGTGTTGACACCACAGTCTGGAGAGGACACTGATGAAAGTGGTGTTTCATCTCACTCCAGCCATCGCCATAGGAAGCATCTTATCTACAGACAGTAGGAGAAGTGCATTTCCAGAAGAGGGATGATCCCAACATAAAAAGCAACGTGTAAGAACATACAGGGGGCAAATGACTTTAAGAAGTTGTGTCCCCGCATAAAAAAATCCAAGGGAACAGCAAAAAAACCCAGCACAGTTGGGCTGGCCGCTTCCTGAAGTTGTCTCTCTCCAGCAACTACGGAGAGAGGTGGGATGACTAACTCTCCTCCTTCGGCAGCCAAGTGAGACGGTGAGACACAGCTCACCTTCACAAGAGATCAGAGATTATTTTATTGTAAATACAATTTGTATCTAATAACACAATGCTGCGAAACAGGAAAAACACGCAAAGGATTTCACGCAAGGGTGTGCCTTAACCCCAGGGATGGGTTATTTGTACGCAGAGCGCTGCACGTCGAGAGACTCCGTAACGTACAGCGCTTCTGGGACCCCGAATAAGGAAATGACCTCATCTCTTCATCTTCAAAAAATCCCAGCTCTTCAGTTCTGTAAAACTTCTGGAATTTGTTGTCTTCATTCCCTACCCCAGCGAGAAGAAAATTCTGCTTTTGCAAATACATTTAGATGGAGAAATCCATCAAATTGTAATTCTATTAAAACTGAACTCTAAATCGATGTTAATTTTATCAATACATGTATATAATTTCAAGAACTGATTTCAAAATTGAAGGTATATGTTCATTATCCATTCTGAGTATATTTAAACTGACAATAGCTGTGATTTTAAATGATAACGGGAAACTTTGACAACCTAACCATCTTCTAATCAAAAAGATTAGAAGTGTTCGTGCTATATTGATGAAAATGATTTTTTCCCAAAAGTTTACTTAAAATTAAGAACTGTCCCTTATTTTTCCAAGTGCTTCTTCCATATAGGAAAAACCATCATACTGCATCCTCTGAGAATAACAACGTGTAGAGACACAAAATAAAAATGCTATTCTAAGAGAATAGGTAAACAATAAAAATAAGAAAGCCAAGATATGAATAATTCATGGTAACTTGTTTTCCAAACGTTATACTTTCCAACTCCGTTACCATTCCAGCAGTTATGCTGGACCTTTAGCTAGGAAACATTTCTCAAATGAGTCTAGTAACTGAGTAGAAGAGTGTCTCCGAAAAGAAAAATCCCGATTCACTTGTCAATGTAAAATGCTCTAAAGTCCCCAAAAAGTGGGAAAAAAATACAGCAATAACTTCGTTCGCTAGTTTGCGGCCACAGCCCGTCAGAAACAAATGAAATGCAAAAAAGCCTAATTAATAGAGCTAGGGTTACGGTATCCTTAGCTACACAAAGCTAATATCCAACAGCACACTTGTACAAAGGAAAGAGGAGAACACCCACCACACCTAAATGAGGGAACGTCCACACGGCTGCTTGCACTTCCATCCACACCAGCGTGTCCTCCTCCCTTCCAAAATAACCACCCCCAGCTAACCACGGCAACGCTCATAAAGAAAATCAATAGAAATAAAACACTTAACTTCCTTTGAAGTGAACATCTCAGCTAGAAATAAGGGTGATGGACCGTCCTCTAAGCTGTTGCGGGGTTTGAAGACACTACTGCTCCACCACCCACCCTTCTCCTGCTCCAACCTCACCACCCAGCTCCATGCACAATTACCAAGGCAAGGCCAATCTAACTTATTACCCCTCCCAGCCGATGGGGTAATTAGCAGTAGGGGTGACTGCACTCTCTGCCAGCAGCAACAACACCTGACCTTGTGGCCAAAGCCCCCCGAGAAACCATCTGCGCAGAAACCAATGCAAATCTGTTGAATTTGGGCAGTGGTTTTGCTATGGGGTTCTCTTAGAATCATAGAACCTGCCTAGGTTGGAAGGGACCTTTCAGATCATCTAGTCCAACCATCAACCTAACTCTAACAAAAACCATCACTAAACTGTATCTCTAAGCACTATGTCTACCCATCTTTTAAACAAGAGGACATTTCTGCTGACCACCCAGACCTCCACGTAGGATGCTGCAGGGCTGAGTGTGGCCACAAAGAGGACCTCCCTCTTGACCTCCCATTTTCCACCTGCGTACCTGAACCCTGGATGAACACATCGCTCTGAGCTTGGGGAGCTCAGTGACATGCCCATCTGTAGGGGTGTGTGATGGGGTTGGACGTGCCACGTCTCCAGCGAGGCTTTTTTTCCCGAGCTGTTTGATTGCGTTTGGATTTCTGAAACAAAGCCGCACATCCCCTGCTGACAGAGAGAGACACTCCTCGCTTGGCAGACTTTTTGGTAATTAATCGTAGATGTGGTCAGAAACAACCCGCCGGTGTTTCTCCTTACAGGGGAGTTGGATCTTCTGGTGCGAATTCTGAAGATGTTCTCAGTGACGGAGGACACCTGCAGACAGACTGAGCTGAAAGGAGAGGGGAGTTACTTTACCCCGAGATAAGAGTGAATTTCTTGGCTGCGTAGCTCTGATGTGGGAACCAGCAGTGATTTATGGGCTGCTGGGACTGTCCAGATTTGTGTTAGTGCAGAGAGTTCCAGCAACTCGTGTTCCTCATGCCATAGGAGGAAACACACAGGTAATTAATTACTCCAAGTTCTTGCAGCCACCTGCAGCAGCTTCGGCATTGCATAAATTGGGTGATAAGGAGAATTAGCTTCCAGGTGAAAGTGAAAACTCTGACTAATTCCTCAGAGTTAATTGATAACTGAAGTAATCCACCTGGAATTAACTGGTGGCTGGCTTCCTGCGGTTATTAGGTGATTTTCATAAAAAAAATAAAGAATCTCCATTAAAAAATCGGACCAACTTTTTGAGCCCATCCCTCCAACCAAAACCAGAACAGGTAGTACATAAAGCCACGCTTCAGCTCTGCCCCAAAGAGTCTCATGATGACTGAAATGAGTAAAAAGCTTTCCTTGTGTCCTGCATATTTAACTTTTCCCATTATGCAGCATGGTATGATGTCCGCTGCTTTCGCAACGGAAAATCTAAGAGGGTTTTGATCTCCAATGCATCTTTGAAGAGCACTTGGAAGTTCAGAACATTTCCTAATATCGAAGTGTGCTCTTCTTCCCACCTGGTTTTTAAACACAAATCAGGCCGCACTCACTGTATAAGTGTCAATACACACTGACCTCACTTTAAATTCATTCAAAAATGAATGATTTCCATTCTGGAGAAGCACAAATGTTTGATCTTTTTGCTTACACAAAGTGACTGGGAAGAAGGTGAAACAGGATGACACTAATTTTAGAGGTATGTTGCATTTTTGCAAAATCAGAGCATCATTCACATTTGACAGTCGTAAACTAAAACCATCTTTGTTTCAGCCTTTAAAAAAAGCTAGAACAAATGGAGTCGGTGGTAATCCCATGGGAAGAAAATACAACTCTCTTTCCAGATTCTTTAGGTTTAAAGATATAAATCATCCATCCAGCACAGGACTGCGAGGGGTGAACACACAGCTCTGAATCTGACAACCTATTTCCCCTGTCCGTGTTAATGAACATCAGATGAATATGCGTTCTCCAAAATCTCCAATATGCCTTTTTTTTGAAAAATAGCATCTTTTGACCTACCAAACCCACATCCCTCCCTGGTAGGAAAACTCATCAAGACGACCTCTGTATTAACAGCACGTGGCTTTGGCGAGCAGTCCCCATAACTGCTCCTGGGATGAGAAGATCAAGTGTCCTCTGTATTTTTGGTGAATAACGGTCAGCAGAACCAAGGTGTCGGCACGAGTAGCAACAAGATTCAACCCAAGATGAGAGACACCTGAACTGAGGTGTCTGTGTGTGTGCGCTAAACACCTGAGCTCCCACCAGAGTCATCCAAGATTTGGTTGATGCAGGTGATGAAGGCTGGAGAGCACTTTGCTCAACCTAAAGCAGACATGGGTCATCCTCCAGACGCTTGACCACACAGATTAGACCTCTGCCAGCTGATGAGAACTTCGACACCGACCACACGTGGCGACACCAGTGCATATCCACATTTGGACACTGACAATCTGGACATGAATCCCACCCACCAGGCCCTTCTAAGTAACTTCCCAGGATGGAAATCCTCACCAGGGTGCTGGATCAGGACCACCATGGGAAGTCCTGCCTTCTCAGCCTCCCCTAAACTTCTCTGATCTTATCCTCAGCTATTTTCTGCTTTCCATTGGTATCCCCTCCTCTTTCAGTTTGGCACACTTGAAGGTGAAGAGCAGTTTTCAGGTGAAAGTCCTATTATTTTTTTCCCTGCAAACCAACGGGGAACACACCGTGTCTGTGGATCTCAACACCGACAGCCTGGGAGGTCTGGACCAAAAGACATGCCTTTGCGAGAAGAGCTGAGATGGCAGGAAGGTGACTTTCTCCAAGGTACCATTGATGCCTTCCCTTTGCTGGAAGGAGCCCAGGAATACGTAACGCCTATCGGCACTTGCCCATTCCTAGGATATTTCTCAGTGCTGCAGAAAAAGGTACTCAGGCATCAACCTCCACTTCAAGCACCTGGAATATCGTTCTCCAAAGCATGTTCTCAAAGTTCTCCTAGGCAAGCCTGGGCTCCCTCAAAGGACAGCTCAGATTCATCTGCTGTCTCTCTGAGTGCCAGGAACGGAGGTGAGAGGTACTAGATACATCCTCACACACCTTTGGGGCACATTAGCTCGGGTCACCCGAGATGCACAGTGCAAGTTTAGGTCATTTTTTCTCTCTCTTGTCTGCGCACAAATCCAGGTTAATCCTCGCATGGATTATGGCCTGTAACCGTGATGGCCAAATTTCAGACAAGAGGTGTGTCCACACTGTGCACTTTTCCTCTCTGAGCTCGGAAGTTTGCAATTAAATAAAGAAATTAACCACCACAATCGATATTTTGAAGCTCCGAAATCTGCTCTGCGGCTTTTATCTCTACAGTATTTGCCTTCAGCGGTGAGGAATGAGAGACCACGAGGCAGAGATGGGTCACCATGCCCTAGTACTGTGACACATGGCCCTGCCTGCCCTCCACCTCGGAGAGATTTATGAGTTCCTCCTTCATCTCATCACCCTTCATTTTCGCCTCGTAACCTCCCCTGAACCCACTATGAGTCAGCAGGACTTGTCTGTTAAGGCAAGATTGATGCCTGGCTTTGGAGCAGATAAAGCATGTTCCCAGGTCAGCCAAAAGGCGTTTAAGCGATATTAACCATCTCTTCTCTCATCCCCACATCCCAGAAGAGGGAGGGAGCGAGTTCAGGACCTGCACAAGGATGCTCCAGATGCCGTTGCCTCGCTGACCCTTCCCCAGCCAGGCTGAGGTCACGGCGCGACTGCGCTGCACAAAACCAAGAGCATCTTCCAGCCCCTTTGCACAAATCCTGCGTCCCACCACTGTATTTTTCGGCTGCTGGAGAAATTTTCTTCCACATAGGAGAAAAACACAAACACTGGCAATTGGCGCCTATTAGGGATCACATGGCTGGCAAAAGTATTCACCCTGGGGTCCTGGCCAAACCCTTCCCATGTTGTCCCGTCCTGCCTTCCGAAGCTCTCCCAGAAAAAAACATACCTAAAGTTGGTGCTGGAATTTGCTTTAGAGGTGGGTACGTGTCGGGAATGAGAGATGGCTGAGAGCGAGCGCTCCCGTTTGCTGAAAAAAACCCCTAGAGCTTGATATGGGAAATCAAATCCGCTAGCTTAAATGACTTTATTTCTTAAAAGTTGCCACTCTTGGCGAATATATCACGGCCTTCGTCTAAAAGAGGTGCTGCCTGCGAATGCCATTGCATCAGATGTGCATCGCAGCGTCTTTCACCCCCGGCAGAGGAGGGCTGCAGGCTGCAGGCTGAGGTTTGAAAAGATACTTTTCTTTGGAGATGCCAACAGTTTCCTCAGCAGATTTCTCCCCCTCAGCCCCTCCCCTCCCACCCCAACCTACTTTCACAAAAGGGGGAAAAAAAAAACAAAACCCACAACCCCAAACCATAAATGGATCCTGTAGTGTCTGCAATGTAAAGAATTAGCTGAATGGGAAGAAATGAACCATGGTCTTTATGTCCTAGTTACAGTCAGTGCAAACATTGCCGCTAATCCCTGTTGTTGGAGGGGACTGGGGAAGAGACACGGATAGATCCCACTGGGAACATTTTGTCTCTCTCAATCTACACTTGAGATCACATTTTTTTTGTGTAATAAGATTGAGTTGTATTAAGAGGCCTGTGGCTAACGTAAAGCTGGGGGGGATATTGTTCGCCGTCTCTTCCACGGAGGGTAGCACCTCCAATCTTCATATGCAGGGAGGTCTTAGCAACCCATTCATTTCAGGGGAGAAAAAGAAAGCTATTCATTCCCAGCAAATCCCATTTTGCCATGGCAACCCCCCCTTCCCGCCCCTCGCGCACAACAGTTGTTCACAGGGGCTGTTTAAAACAAGACAACAAAACCAAACCATCGCCCATCCAACCCTGGCATTTTTCTGCTTGGAATTTCCTGGCGGCGTCCAGAACTCTGCGCCGTCACCTCGCCTTGTCCCCTGCCATGCCATCCCCGGTGTCATCACACCCTGTGTCCCTTAACGGGACCCATCTCAGAGATGGGGTGTCCTGTGCCCCCGGAGCTCCCCCGTGGGACATTGAGGGTGACTGTGCCATGGGAGGAGGGGACAACATTGGGCATTTATTTTCTACTGTATTTTTCCATAATGTAATCATGTAAGAACAGAAGGAACTACTGGGTAGCAAAATTTTCCGTTTCTCTTGAACTTTGAACTCTACCATGCAACAGTTACTTCCCCAGGAAATAAATGGTCAACAAATTAGCTTCAAAAAAAAATTTTTTCCCATTTTGTTTTGATTTTTGGTGTGCCAGAGCCCTTGCAGGGGCTGGGAAAGGGAAAAACAGGAGACCTCCCAGCTCTGCCCCAAAGCCGTCAGGACCAGCCCTGTTTTCTGCTCTCCCTTCCATGGGGAACGTGTCCATGGTCTCATCCCATCCCAGTCTGGGAGCCTCCAGCTGTCCTGGCCCCCTCCAGCCATCCCTGGCCACGAGCCCCACAGCTCGCAGCCCACAGCCACCAACAGAAAACTCCAGTTTGTGCTGCCCATGGAGCATTTGGGGGTTACTAAAGCTGTGTTCAAGCTGCTGGGGAAGCCACAAGAGATGCAGGGCCCCTCTCTCAGCAGAGCATATTCAGCTCAAGGTCTGCCCTCTGCCTCTCCATCTCTCTCCCTTCCTGATGTCCTATGCAGGGAGGGCTGGGGTACAGGGACGGCACCCCACATGGCTGAAGATTTTTGTGACACTAAGACCCAAACCATTTTGATCTTGTACTCAAACCACACCTCAAATTACAATTTCAAGCAGAGCAACCAAGGCCACTGTGACCCGCCTACTGCCTCATCGTAGGAGACCCTCTTCCATCAAGATGTGATTCCTTGATGTAGGTATTATCTAAACAGAGACTGATGTCACGTGACAGGAGACTCATCTAGCAAGCAATGACGCAGAGAAATACCATCCAAAAAACAGCCAAGCAGCATTGGGAAGACACGACCTCCTCAGCGTGTGCTCTGTGGGCTTTAGCTCTGCAGCATCCCCTCTGCCCACAGCAGGACTTCCCGCAGCCCAAAATCGCATCATTTTTTGGTTAACCTAAATTCACATTTAAGAGCAAATATGGGACTCCTGCCATAAATATAATTTCAGTTAAAAAATAGAATTAAGAATCAACAGGTCGTTTTATTTTTATAATTGCAGAGAGAACGCAAAATGTCAGGAAATAAAAAGAAGTGTTTATACCAGGTGTTTTTAGAATAAATCCCAGCAATACCACAGATTTTTATCCTGCGCTTTATGGTTGACTGAGGTAAATGAAGCCCTTCTGGTGACCCAAACTTTTCCCTGCTCTGTCCTGGGAATAAAACCCTCCCTCTCCTCAGGTAAACAGGGTTAGTCAGTTGGTCACACCACAGCCTATTAATATGTAGATATTTTAAACACCCTCCAGATCCTTTGGCGATTTGCTCTGTGTGGTTTCTTCAAAGTACACAACTAATTTCCTGATTTTTAGTGCCACTTCTCCTTCAAAAGTTTCTCATCTCCCCACAACACCTTCCCCTTCCCAGAAGATCTGGAATTTATCACCAGTCCTGCAGCCGAAAAAAAAGTAACTTTACAGTCAGAGAAGACTCCTGCCTTCAGAAGGCAAATTGGCTTTCTCCAAAACCAACAGCTAATTCAGCTGAACTGACCATTCCTGGATGCTATTCCTCTCCCCTCACCAGAACGAGCATTTGACTTGCTCAGATATTTAAAATAAGTCACTATGAATCCCACCAAAAAGTCTCCCTAGAAATAAATCCCTTAATGACAGAGTTTGCCTCACACCGGACTCACCGCAATCGTGGGGTAGGGGGTGAGAAAAGGGAGGAAAATAAATCCAAAGGCTTCTCCATTCTCAAATTTTCCCTCAAAAGGCTCTGCCATGAGCAAAAGCAGATTATAACTAAGCGGCTGGAGAAATGACAGCTCCCAGCTGTCTGTCCTGCCTCTTTCCCCTCCAGTGTCCCCGTATATGTGACACAGACAGCCTGGCTCAAGCAACAGCTGTTAAACCACTGGAAATTTCACACAGATTTGGGGTTTCTTTCATATGTGAAGTGTAACCTGCAGCTGTTGAGCAGCTGCTCCGCAGGAGCTTAACCACCCGTGCAGCAGAGAGGGGGATCCCGGGTGAGGAGGAGGACGAGTACCTGGGGGCGACCAGAGCACCCACGTTTGATCTGTGTCCATAAACCAGAGCTTGGCCCTTGGTCCACCTCAGAGCTTTGATTTGACTCGGGTGCATGCTTTTGGGGGTCAATCTCTGAAAGGTCCCCGCTCCCTTGGTTTGGCTCCCAGAAGGGATTTGGCTCCGGGTGCACAAACCAGCTGAAACCCAACTGGAAGGCGCATTGCAAACATGGACCCAGCCTCTGCCTCCTGAGAGTCCTCAAAGTATTCAACCATGTAATAGACTGAAAGACCTGCATGACAATGAAATAACAGGATGGATCTGCGAGAAGTTAAGAGCCAAATTCTCTGCTAGTTGACTTTTTTGTTTGGTGAGGACCAGAGGATTTCTCATACCTTGGCTATGCCAAAGGCTAAAATACTGATGGCTACTTGGCTTTGCTAGACTCCTCGGGACTGAGTACTTAAAGAGGGCCTACAGAGAAGGTGGAGGCGGACTCCGGATCAGGGAGGGGAGCCATAGGATGAGGGGGAACAGTTTTAAACCGAAAAGAGGGGAGATTTAGATGAGATATTAGGAAGAGATTCTTTCCTGTGAGGGCGGTGAGCCCCTGGCCCAGGTTGCCCAGAGAAGCTGTGGCTGCCCCATCCCTGGAGGGATTCAAGGCCAGGTCGGACGGGGCTTGGAGCAACCTGGGCTGGTGGGAGGTGTCCCTGCCCAGGGCAGGGGGGTGGAACTAGATGGTCTTTAAGGTCCCTTCCAACTCTAACCATTCTATGATACTCTGAAATCAGCCCTGGGTTCAGCACAGGGTGTTCAGGAATGACATTGCACAGCCACGTGGGCGCTGCAAAGACCCTGTCTGCTCCTTTAAGCCTCATTAAAAGCAAACATAGCTTTAGCATCTGGGGAATGCTGCCTTTAGACTTCAAAAGCCAGTCTGAAACAAAAGGTTGCATTGTTCAGCCAAAGGGCCACAGCCACACTGGGAGTGAAACGATTCAGGTGCCCCTCAACCAAACCAGAATGTCCACCACTGTGGCAGGGTTTGTTGGGGTTTGCAGCTCCCGAACCACCCGAGCAGCCAGCAAAGACCAGGAGCTACCCTGGGGGCTGCTGTTTCCACAAGCTGGGCCACACTTGTGTCTTCGAACTGGCCTTTTCCTACCCTCCTCTCTACACATTTCTCTATGGCAGTGAGAAGATGCTCAGGTGACATTGTCCAAGGATCCTGTATTAACTTTAACAGATTAAGTGTGACCATCAATTTATAATTTCAGCCTCTTGATCAAGAACTCTCAATTTGCCACCATGCCCAGAAGAACATCTTAATTTCACCATAGTTTCCTCAACCACTCTAGACAAAGAAAGAAAACCAAGCAGAACATCAGCAAAATGTCTCCTTAGAAAAAGCAATCAAGTCATTTCTGTATCCTGCCCTTCATATAAAGAGAGTTCTGGTCGATCCCATCCCATTCCATCCCCTGTGTTTCCCATAGGAATGATCTTGTCCTCTCACCAATCTCAAAAAGGAACTGCAGAAAAGCTTAAGACAAAATCAGGTTGCTCATTGCTTCCGCTGTATTTTCTTGATAACTACAAGTCATTCTTTTCTTGATAACTACAAGTCATTCTTTTCTTGATAACTACAAGTGAATTTCTTTAACCTGTTGGTACCTATTTAAGAAATACTTAGGAGAAATGCTCCAGGATCATTCCAGCGGTGTTTCACCAGTGGATGAAACAGTACAAAACTGTACTATCCACTGCCTAAAGTGAAGGGGGAAAAAAATGAGGATTGCAGAATATTATTCTATATCCACTCTTGTTGTGGGACGTGTTTTTGCCGCACGCACTCACGTTGCAAATGCTTTCCTAATTTATTTCCATAACATTAATAAAGAGTGAAATTCAGGCTGTACGTTTTAAGCAGTCATATGCTCCACAACAGTTTCATTCAGGGTGTATATTATAAATAAAACATTTGCTCTCATTTGTTACTTCATATCAGCCTTGGACAAAAGATATCCTACTCTCAACACTGAACTCCCGGGGTGGAAAATACTACTACTGACAACATGACCCCTGCGAGACCACCCAAGCCTTGCACACGTGCTTTGGGGTGGTGGAGGAGAAGAGTTTCCAAAGAGAAGCAGTGGCAGTGCCATTGGGTGGACTGTTTCCATTCAGGGATGGATCCAGGGCAGAACCTCAGATCTACCCGCCCATGAATTTCCCGGAGTTTTTGTGTTATGACATGAGTTTGTCTGTTCTTGCCCTTCGACACGCTCTCAAAACCAACAAGGCTGTTGAACTCCCACTGAGGAGCACTTACAGAGGCTGGCATGTTTTTCCCAGAAAAAAAAACCAACAAAAATCCTCCAGAAAAGAAACACCGCAACCGAAACATCCTCATCCCCAGCTACGTCTACCCCACAGGTACTGTGATGGGAGAGAATATACCTGTGGGTATATTCAGCGTGGGCAGAAGTGATAAAAATTTCCCACTCAGACGACAATTTCCTTCATGCAGCATCATCTTTCCACTCTTTTTAAAGAAAGACTCTCACAGCTTTGGAATCTCAAGAATTTGGAATCAACTCTGATTTTTTTTATTATTATTTTTTTTAGGTGGGAAATACTGCAATGCTAATTGACCTTTTTAATCAATGATCCTGAAATACGCCCACACGACACTGCTGATAAAATCTGCGGGTAATATTAGTGTTGGCAGGATGGCAGCTATCATGGAGGGCAGGGCAGTTGCACAGGATGACGGGGATCCTTCAGCCAGCCGAACATATTCAGACAAATCCCGCTTTCACTGAGCTGTACGGAAAGTTGCAGTTATAGTTGTTATCTACACGGTGGGAAGAAGTGTCCTGGAAGGTTTCAGCTGGAAAAGATGCAGATGCAATGGTATTGCATTGATGATGCATTGCAGATGCATCTGCAATGGTATCGAAAAAGCTGGTAGTGATGGGAAAAAAAGGACGAGACAAATTATTTGAAGGTAGTAGAAATCATTTCAGGTCTCTACACCGAAAGGAAGGACGAAAAGCAAACGTAGCTGCATGTTCATCCAACTTGGTGGGGATTCACAGCCCTGGCTGGGGCTCCATTGTCCCCACAGCAGAGGGGCAGGGACACAGAATCACAGAATGGTTAGCGTTGGCAGGGACCTTAAAGACCATCTAGTTCCAACCCCCCTGCCCTGGGCAGGGACACCTCCCACCAGCCCAGGTTGCTCCAAGCCCCGTCCAACCTGGCCTTGAACCCCTCCAGGGATGGGGCAGCCACAGCTTCTCTGGGCAACCTGGGCCAGGGGCTCACCACCCAGATATGGGGAGACAAGCCTGGCTCCCGCGCATGGCAGGGTGAGCTGCGGGCGCTGAGGCATGGGAGAGTCCTTGCCAAAAACACATAGGCACCGACCCAAACTGCCCCTATAGCTGTCGCCCCAGACCTGCCATTTGAGGAGAGCGGGATGAAGGTCTCTCCTGAGCTGCCCGCAGTCAAGACTGCTCAGAGTTGAAGCAGGATAGCCGTGCGTGCCCTTTAAGCTAACTGGTTTGCTCTAGGCTAACCAGCTATCTAAGGAAATGGGTTATTAAATTGACATCTGAGCTGATAAGATTTTTAGATATTGCACTGAGCTACAAGCATTCGCAGGCTGAGATCTTTGCCCACTGGAAGGTCTCCCAGCAGACTCCACCCACCTCGGGGTCCAAGGGCACCCTCCTCTCTGGTTTGGCAAAAGGAGGGTTGAAGGGTGTCTTGATCACTGCGTATGAAAGCCCGGGCTGGGAAAAAAGTAAATGGGTACTCATGGATGCCCAGCAGCTGAAGCAAGACAACTGCAAATTAAGAATAAAGTGCCCTTTTGCAGAGTGTTTGATTAACCGCATGGGACAACCGTCATGGGAGAAGATAGATCTGCATTTCTTGATATCTTTGGCTCCAGACAGCGCCTTTCTCAAGCGTGTGTTAGCCAAATACAAGTTATTGTGACTAATGGGGGGAAAACAAGGAAGAACTGGATAATTTCCCTTTGCTGAAGAAGCCTTTGGCACCACGAATCAGCCTTTCAGTGGGAAGCACAACTTCATAAGCAATACAAGAAGGGTTCTCTGAAGCATGGTCTGTCCTTTTCAGAGAGAGAAAAACCTCCAAAATCCCATCTTGTTCTTCCTGCTGTGCCAGCCAACCCTGATCTTCCTCAGGGGATGGCTTTGTCTTTCTCCAGTTGCGTCAGGATATTTGTCGTCACTGCACAGGAGCGTTTTCAGTAACGGCCTGATGTTTTAATCCATTCCCTGCAGAAGTCGGTGTCCTTCTAAGTTGATTTCTCCTCCTCTTGCTAAAGGTTGAGCAAGCATGAGAGCAGCCTTAGGGGGAGGAGAAAAGCCACCGAATAACACGTGTAGCCCTCAAAATCAGTAAAAATGCACTTAACCGGAGTAATCTGCCAGGGGTGCTCGGCAGGGCTCAGGTTGATCAGTAGGGAGTCTCTGTGCCAAGGACAACCCATGGTGGTTGTAAGGTGGCCTCCAGCCGCTCCTCAAAACAAGGGGTGCAGCCCACGGAGATGAGGGCTCCCAGTCTACAACTCTCCCTCTGCAAAGACTCCAGATGCTGCCAAGAAAAAAGAGCAGCAGCCAGTTGAGAAATTAAATCCATTTGGGTAGGGGGCTCAAATTAGAGTCGTATCTCTCAGGGTTTAGAAAAACACGTCTCCGTGTCCTGACAGCCTCACCACCGTGGCCAGCTGCTAATGGCCACCATGCCGGAGAGGGATGATCCATGCTGGAAGGTGTGTGTTTGTTAGTAAATCCTTGGAGAAACTGGGGACAATCGATTTGCTCTATGTACAACACGATGTTTTCTCTCCAGCTCCTGGTAACGATAAACTGAGAAAATTGAAGGGAAGTGCCAACTTTGGGTGTTGTGTTTGTTTTTTTTTTTTTTTNAACGATAAACTGAGAAAATTGAAGGGAAGTGCCAACTTTGGGTGTTGTTTTTTTTTTTTTTTTTTTTTAATTTTTCCCGTTCTTAGAATTGTACAGCGTAAAGCTCAGTTGCTCAACAGCCTGCATCCGCAGGGTTTCCCTTGCATCTGAAGGTTCCTCATAGACACCTCGCAATAATTTTATGCTTATGAAATTTTTCCAACCTCTGCAGCTCAGCTCTCCTTCGAACAATGCATTCTCTGTGAGCCCCTGAATAGAAAACATCAGCCCATAGTGATAGAGCTCCAGTTAGCGCCCAGCCCTAGACATGGGATAAAAGTGCTTTTCAATGTGTACTTGGGAAAAAAATGTCTTTTAATGCTCACACAGTACTCCTTTTAAAACGCTAACGCCACTTACAGCTATTGATAGGAAGAAGTTGGACTAATCTTAGCAAGAGGTTCCCATGACCTTTCAGTATCTGCAATACAGCGACTTTTCTTAAAATTATCTTCGCAGGGAAAACAATGTAAAATATACCAAAGGCTTTCTAGCAGACAAACAACTACTTGTTAAGAAGCCAAAATATTATAAGAAGAGACTTTTGGTGTCTTTATGAAGCTGGTACCGAGGCCAGCAAAATTCACACTGACCAAGTGGGAATATTGAAGAGGAAAATAAAAGGGAGTCCAAGGGTTCAGCGGTGATTTCATACGCCGCGGAGCATACCTGGGGAACTCCCTGCCCTGGGATATCCTCTCAAATCAGCCGTTAAAAATGAAGCAATGTGGATGAAAGACTGTGACCCCCCTTTCACTTTCTTAGCAACAATAAAAAAAACCACAGAAAAAAAGAGTTTCAAACCCCCTTTTGTTAGGAAGCAAACCCATGAAAGGTTGGAAGAATCAGCGGATTAGAGATGGTGAAATGAATCTTTAAACAAATTCACATCAAGTAGCGGCACTGGCATACCAGATCTAAAGGAAGAAGAGGCCAAATTAGAAAAAAAAGAGAAAGACAGAACGCAATTTCTCCTCCCTGATGTCTTTGTGTACAGTAAACTGTGCTTGCTGAGAAGCTATTCAACACCTCTGCCAAACAAAACTTTTCTTCTGGCCTCTACATATTGTAGCCGGCCAGGCTGACCGAAATCCCAAAGAAACATGACAGCTGGAATAAAACCAAAATCCTCGGCAGAGCAAATATATCAAAATGATACAAAACGGTAACAGGAAAAAAAAAAAAAAAAGAAACTTGGAGGGACCGGGAAACGATCAGAGGCCAGAATCGAAAAAATGAAATGCAAATAGGTCTTGTGGTGCAGGAAAAAAAAAAAAAAAAAAATCACGCTTTTGAAATGTGTCATCTCATGACACGTTTTGGGGGAGTAATACTGAAAACCAGCGAGCTGTAAAACAGTCATCTGTTTCCAAGTGGGAAGTGCACAATTTCAGAACCAGACCTTTTCCATATATAAATGATGGGAGAAGCACTTCATTCTTTTTATGGCACGGAACAAAAGAAAAAACTCACCAAAAAATAAGACTATCTTTGGCTGCAATTAAAATCTGGTGATCAGATGCATGCTCCTATCAGCCCGGCTCTGCTGGGACCCCTGATAATAACTCGGTACGGGCCAGCGCGCGTGTCCTGATTTGATCTCTGGGTTTTGCATTTCACAAGTGCACCTCCGGTGCTCAACTCAAAGACTAAAAACCAGATTAGCTCCGTTAGTTGGGGGCTTTCAGCACAGAATTTTGCCACAGTGCAGGTATGGTTACTCCTGGGAGGATTGTGGTGATACCCTTTGGAAAACTGTCCATAAGCCTAATGTTTTTTGCGTCTATTTAAATATTTTTAAAGACAAACAAGCGGCTTTTTATGCAAGTGTGCAAATATATGCACAAATTGAAATAGATTCCTGCATTTCCATCAGGCCTTGGAGACAACACCACTACTTCTTTACAGGCTGTCCTTTTTATATATAGCTATGAGGAGACAGGCCCTGCAGTTTCTGCTCAAGTAAAACTCTTTTTCTGCTGCCAGTGAGTAGTTTTTTCCTAGTAAAAACAATCATTATTTTTACTAGCAACAGGTGTTGTCCTGGACTCAGCTCAGCAGCACCCGTTCCCCTCATTAGATGTGGCTGGTAAACGCTTCAATCTGTGAAACACCAACCCAAAATCTGATCTTTTTTCTTTTTTCTTTAAAATCAGGTGCAGCTTTGCTTGCCCAGCCCTCAACCAGGGATGAGCAGGGCCCAAGTCTGGCCCCTTGCTCTCAGTAACAGCTCGGTGATGTTCGGCACCGCAGCATCACAGCAGCAGAAGAACCTGGGGGGATGCAGATGGGTAGCAGTGCCCCTGGCTGGGCACTGGACACGGCCAACCTACGGAGATGAGGTCTACAAAGGTGAGCCAAACCGAAGAGCACCGCTTGGGCACCTTGAACATTTGCACGCAGAGCATTCCCCGTGTCCGCACCACCCTCCTGCTGAGCATCAATGGGATTTGGGTTCCTAAATCCCTTGGCATTGCTGGGAAACTATGAAAGGGAGAAAAAGGATCCTTTCCCTGCCGTTCGGTGTGTTGAAAGTTTGCAATGCCAGACATTTTGGCTTCCTGCATTCAGCCTAAAGGCTTCTTTGTCTAATGTGACTTATTCATAATTACTCAAGCTGCTAATTTTACTCTTATGTAAATGATGTCGGGAGGCAAAGCGTGAAGGCAGCTAGGCACGTACGGGATAATGGATGGCAGGAGGAAAGAATGAAGCTAGCACAACATGAGAACGGCTCTGGGTGCTGAGCAGATTCCAGCAAACAGAAATTCTTTTGGGAATTCCCTAGAAATTCAGCTGGTACAAACAAGTTCCTTTTCAGATTAACGACCGAAAAGTTGGAAGGGTGTAACGCTCCCTCTCATCGGGGGGGAAAAAAAAATAATACATATAAAATCAGTTCTATTGCCATGGTCCTCCCCAAATCAGCCCCACCACTGTCTATTTCAGCTCTGGGGTCTTTGGTTCAGCCATCCCAAAGGCACAGCCCTTGGAGATGGCTGGGTCAAGACTTCCGAGGACATCCTGTCTTCATTTACTCTGCTGGCAACGCTTCAAGCGAGGCTTTATAAACAAGCATGTATTTTTTCGCAGCATCTCCACCTGACAGCTGAGCGGCCATCTCCAGGGAATACACAGCGTTTAGCACGCAGCCACCAAGTGCTCACTTGCTTTTGGATGCAAAGTAAACACAAGAAGATGCACACAGTAATTAGCAGGAGGCTATCCTAGGCACTTCTGTTTCAGCGCTGGTATTTACCCGCATAACCAGCACTTGTTTTCCATCTTAAACCTCATTAATCTTCTATAAAAGGAGTTTACACTCATAGCGCATGCCTTAGCTATCTGGCTGGCTGCAATGTATATTCTGCAAGCCATGAAGATGTCAAGAGAGGACAAGACTGGATTTCCACAGAACGCTGATGTTGTTACTTGTCTCACATCATGTGGAGAAGTGCTGAAAAGCAAAGCGCAACCTTTGAGAGGCCGACCAGAAGTTCAGCGAATTCAACGAGTCAATAGACTTCAGCACTAATTTGTTCAACTCTAAACCTTCACTTACGAACCACAGAGGTGGGCTGAGGTTTTCACATGTCTCTTAATTTTTAACGTAATGGGTCTGAACCCTACGGCCAGCATTTTCAACTCTTATTATTTCCTGGGCATCTGACTTCTTCCCACGGAAGGTTTGGCCTCGTGTACGGGAACAGCTATTGCCAGCACGTTTCTTTTTCTTGGCTACCTTGCACAGACTCCCAGTAAAGCACCCGTGGACTTTGTCATATAGCGCTTCTAGGGAAGGAAAAAAAAAGTTATAAACTCAGCTAACAAAGTCAGGATATTCTCAAGATACAGAGAGTTTCATTGATATTGCTGGACAGAGAGAAAGCAGCCAGAGACCAATGAAGCGCTAAGATGCAAACATTCACAGAAGGCTTCAGGAGGACTTCACCTCTCCCAAGTCTATGTTCTGTCCCACCGCCCAGTCACAGAGAACATGGCGGAGACACACACAGCTAGCGGCATTTGACCTTGGGCTTGTTAAATGGAAGGATCACAAATTTTGCTCTTGACCGTTTCCCCTTCCAGAGGAGAGGAAACAAAGATGCAGGATCTGTCTTAGTTACTGAAGGAAAGAGAAGATGACTCCAGCTGCTTCATTCCAGGAGAAAGAGCAGCATGTGCCAGCCAAAGCACTGAGCCAGCTAAGCACCATCTCTGTAATTAAACAAAACCTTAAGAAGGTACTTTCTTGTTTTATCTTCTTTTATCTTCGTTCCGTTACTCCAAATCTATGGGTTTAGCCTCATGTACTCTTTCATCTGTCTTGTCTAGTGGTACAGCTGGGTGAGTGTGAGCGGAGATACCACAAGGTATTCTCCTCCCTTGGGGGTGATGACTCTTCAAACTGGGACACAGGGACATGATCCCCCAGTGCTACCTTCCCAAAGCTCTGCTTTGATGGGCATTGAGGTTTGATTCGCATCAGACACTACTTGGGTCACGAGCTGCTGATGGTCAGATGTGGGAGGGGAAAAAAGTGTTCCCAGTGACCAAAAAACCTCAAGAAATGTCTCTGACCTGTAGCAAGACAGTAAAATGTGCGTGCGGACCCATGGCCCCTAAGAAACGTGCAGTGCTTTCCACCTATATCTGCATATTACTCAGGAGGAACCTCATCAATCGCTCACCTATGCCTTGACGTGCTCCTTGGCCCAGGTACCTAACTGAAATGGTTGTGTCTCAGTCTAACAACGGCCTACATCGTGTGACACCAGCTGATGCTCTTCAGAAGTGTTCTTCAGCTTTTAAATGCTATTTTTGTTTTAGCTCCCCCACTGCCATCTGTCTCGACGTGAACCATCTACCACCCATAAGGCCTTTCAGCTCCACCGAGCCACAACACACAACCTGGCGCATAAACCCCTAATTTATCATACAGTCAAAACCCATTACATTTTCAAATGCTCTTAGGAAGTCACCCAGTGATTCTATTCCTTATTCCCTGCCCAGAGGCACCCCTTAATCTTCAAAGACTACAGTTTAGGGCAGCAACCTACTCTTCATAATTTCTATTTACCAGTTGGGCTCAAAAGCACAAAATGGGGCTGAAAGTGCTGAGATGTCAATAGTCCATTTCCAAATTGTTCCATGTTCTGCAGAGCTTCATAAGAAATAAACCACCTCCTGTCACATATCTTCATCCCTTGCTATCTCCTTTTTCAACAGCTGGGTTGAGGCGGCATGAATCAGTGAGTTGTAAGAGAATAAAATTATTCCTTGACCGGGTAAAAAATGATTTTACATGTTAACCTTTTCAGTATTCTCTGGAAGTCAAATTATAGCTAAATAATAGCCTGGGGCACTTCAGAAATGAATAAAGTATACTGAAAACCAAAACGCTTCCATATTTGTTCAACAAAGGTGGTACAAACCTATTGAATAGCTACTCTGCATGGGGCTGAAGTTTTCCCCTCCTGGGGAGGATGTCAGCACAAGTTTTCAGTTCCGCATGGAAACCACACGTTATCGCTTCACGTACTAAAAATCATCAGCACCGTCCCATCCCATCGCAGAGCTGGAAACATGCCCAAAGAACCTTCACAAATCATTTAGCAGGCATCCCACAGCAGAGAAAAAAACCAAACAAATCACGGAATGGTTTGGGTTGGAAGGGACCTTAAAGACCATCCAGTGCCACCGCCCTGCCCTGGGCAGGGACACCTCCCACCAGCCCAGGTTGCCCCAAGCCCCGTCCAACCTGGCCTTGAACCCCTCCAGGGATGGGGCAGCCACAGCTTCTCTGGGCAACCTGGGCCAGGGGCTCACCGCCCTCACAGCCAAGAATTTCTTCCTAACCTAAATCTCCATTGTACATCTTCGTTATAAACTAAAAGCTCAGACAAACAGTGGAATTACAAGCTGAGCCTTGCATGGCCAAAGTGAACCAGTACCTTTCATGACGGGGTACCAAATGAAATCAAAACTGTTTCACTCTTCTCCACTCTTACCACCCCCTGAGGTTCATGGCGTTTAGTGGTTTCTTTGAAATCTTAATTTCTGGGCTTTCAGGAAAAATTTAGCTGTCGTCAACAGAAAACCAAACCCTGTTTCTTCCAGATGCTGGAAAAACAATGAACAAAAAGCTCAAAAATTAAAAGGTAAACAAACCTCACGTGATTTCAAACAAGCCACTGCGATTTCAAGCAATTTTCTGTGTTGGGAAGAAGAGATAGGGAAGTGATTAACTCTTAATTAATATAATAAGTGAGAGACACAGGGCTAAAGTTGACACTGAATTCGGATGCTCCTATAAGATAGAGATGAGGAGGGACTATTTCAGGAGACACCTTGGTTTCTGGAAATGGGTTCCTGGTCGAGTTCAAAATCTCTAAGCACTACTACAATTAATTGGTGGCTTTTTTCTAATTTTTTTTTTTTTAATCCTACTTCTACTGTATTTTTCCATAACATAATCATATAAAAACAGAAGGAACTAATGGGAAGCAAAATTTTCAGTTTTTCCTTTTGAATTCCAGCATGCAACAGTTACTTCCCCAGGAAATTACTGGCCAGCAAATTAGCATCAACAGAACTTTTTTCCAGGGATTTTTCTTTTTTTTAAGTCTAAATCCTGATAACTACAAAAATGAGAAACTAATAGCGCCAGCACCCAGAAACAGTTCTGCAAATCCAAATATTATTTTTTTTTTAAAAAAGGAATTTGCAAAGTGTCTATTTCAGCAAAACTATTAGCTCCTGATACTGTGTTATCTGAGGACTAGGCTACAGAGATGCTAAAATCAGACAACGGAATAATTTCAAGGTAGAGCGTTAGCAGGGATTATTTTGTTATCGTCAGATTATAGCATTTACTTCAAGAACATTCAGGTACAGGTGAAAAGCAAAAAGCATCTACCTGGGAATGTAGTCCATCTATAGAGATTGGTTTGAGGGGGAAAAAAATGCTAAAAATCATGACTCACAGGGGAAAAAAAAAAAAATCACAGAAAAATCAGAACGGCAAAACTAAAGCTGGGTATTAATAAGCTTCAATCAGCAAAATTAACTGATATTCATTAATAGGTTTTAAAAAAAATGTGTTTTATGCATGCTTACACGCAGGGCTGATATATTTGATTCTCCCCAAAGTCATACCTCCCAGGCTCAGAGCAAGCGATCCCGGCATGGGACTAGGGCTCAGGAGAGATTTTTGTTCTGTTTTACTGATACGAGGTTGCGCTGGGAGTTTTCTTTGAATAGCGGCAGTTGATGGCAGCAAACCAAATTCCCCAGCTAACATTTCAAGGAAATGAGAAGCGTCTCAGCCCGTGTTGAAAGCTTCTTCTGTCACTGCGTCGCACGGGCATATCCGCTGAATGAATTCTGCAAAAATCCCCCTCTCGAGTAAATGCTCTGAAACTTTCTCAGAAGATGAAACCCCGCAAATTTCTCTGTACCGAGAAATTTCTGTCTGTCTGTCAGATGCGTAAGAAGGGACCTTTAAAAAATAATAATATAGCTTTGCAGAATTTACTTAGGGAAAGCCTTCGTAGTTGGGTTTTCTTTTAAATACTTGCGCAATGACAGGCTTTCCCTTCTCCAGTCAAAGATCTGGAGAAGGAGCAGGGTCCCCACCAACCCTTCCCAGCTTGCAGGATGGGATACTGTAACGGCACCTGGTGCTTTTACAGGCCAGTGAATTCCCGTAACACCCATCTTATGCAAACACCAACAACCCGTCGGGTAAAACACAGCTCAGCCCAGCTCGGGGACAGGTAGTTCCTGGCTCTCAAGTGGCACATTTGGCTCATGGTCTCACTAGGACCTTTCCCACCCTGCAGGGCATGGTGGGGTCCCTCAATGGCCACCCTTATTTATAGATTGATAGAATGAATCACAGAATGGCTTGGGTTGGAAGGGACCTTTACAGGCCACCTAGTCCAACCCCTGCCACGGGCAGAGACACCTGCAACTAGATCAGGTTGCTCAGAGCCCCGTCCAACCTGACCTTGAACGTTTCCAGGGATGGGGCATCTACCACCTCTCTGGGCAACCTGTTTCTTCTCTTGAAGCCGGGCGGCACAGGTACATGGTGATTTTTGGCCATGAGCAGTTATTTGTCCGTGGACCACAGGATGAGGCTTTCATCAGAGAGATCCTGACGGTGACGTGCCTGGTGGCATTTACAATCAAGGCTCCTTCCCACTAACGCTGCAAGTAAAAGCCAGGTACTTTGAGCCCCTGCCCCAAGGATTTACCAGCTAATGGGAAACACGTGCAACGGCAAGAGAGAGATAAATAACAGGAAGAGGTAACAATGGGGAGATTAGCTAAATCTGCTGGCTGAACCACATCCAGGTAAGTGCTCCCAGCTCTCCCAGCCATCCAGGGACGCTGTCACAAGTTGACTCCCATTTTGGCCCTCCTCGGCACCTTTTGCAGCACATGGGCCAAAGCTGCCCCGGCCACAGCGATACCTTCAGAGCTGAACATGCTCAGCCCAAACGCTGCTCTTATTATTCGCAAACTGTAATTAGAGAGGGCTTTCTCCACCCATGCGGTGAAGGATGGCTGCATCGTTCACTTTGATGCTGAGCTACATCAACCAATTTGGCCCTATCCAAGGAGCTATTTGGCCAGGAGACCCCCAACCTGCGGAGGAGAGCAGGTACCTCGAAGGGTACCAGCTCGGAGCCACTCTTGGACGTGGGACGAGCAGGATTTTACCATTCTTTGAAGAAGACCCATGAGCAGTCATTGCTAACACCTCTCCCTTTAAGGCAGATCCAAGGAAATTATTTTCTAGCTCCTTTCCATATGAAAAGCCCTAAAAACGTGAATGAACCAGTGGGTATGGCTGAGACCGGCTCCACTTCGTTTCTTCAGCAGGAAGCCAAAGGCATGAGAACAGCCTTCCCAACACATATATTTGATGGGAAACAACTTAGTTCAGTGTTGGTAAAGCTCAGGATAACGTCCAGCCTGGCACAGCAGCAGAAGAGAGGTGGACAGGGTCTTTTAGGTCCTGAGGAACAGCAAATTTCATTAAGTCTCATTCCAAAAATACTAGAACAGTATTTGCTTGTAGAAATATTTAGTTCAGTCTGGGACTGCCCTTCCTGAAGCTGCTGTGAGATTATTTACCTAGGCAGAAAAATCGCAGGGCGTAATCAGGTAGGAACAGTGTGGCCTCAGCCGGGATCTGCTCCAGTCACCGGTCAAACAACCGCCTGGCAGAGCAGCCTGTGGGGCCAGATGATAAAGAAGTCCTTCTCCCTCCTGCCCCAACGTGAAAGCGATTGCATCTCCTTGCTGAGCCCCCGAGCAAGGTGAGAAGATGAAGATGAAGGTGAAGGCAGTTTTGCTCACACTTTCCCCGTGCACTCATGGGCCTGGTGGCCTGTAGCATCTCCCTGTGCTACTCAGCCTGTGGTGAGATGGGTGGTAAAGTCATGGGGGATTCGGGGAAAAAACCACCTATTTTAGGCAAAGGCAAGGGTTGTTAGAAAGTTAAAGGCTATGGAAGAGAAAAATCACCGTCCCACTCACAGCGCTTTAAGAGGAGCGTAGTAGGCTTCACGTGTCTTTTGGGTATCAGCATTAGGTAGAGAAAAGTCCATCTGAAGGTCCGACCAGCAGCTGTTGATCAGATTTGTGTTGCAGCCCCCTAAACACGCAGAGGGTCCGAGCCAAGCCTTGCTGAACGCTTTTCCTCCCTGACAAAATTTTGCTCAAATTCTGTTGGGAAACTGTCTCTACCAGTTTTCCCAAGACAAGTCATCCACAGAGAGACTTCCCACCTCCCAGCAGTCACCTGCTTCAGCCAATCACCATATGGGTCCCTCTCTCCTTTTCTTTTCCACTAAGCCACTTCTGATCTGATATGAGGAGGTTGCCGCTGCAGAATTTGCCCCTCTTCCCATCCTCCCCATCATTATTCCTGCACTTTCCCTGGCAGGTGCTGCTGCCATAGTGAAGGTGTGTCAGAATTGCACCCATTTCCCTCCTGCAACGAGGTATGTAGGTCAGGAGGGTGGCAGAGCAGGGTGCGGGGACAGGCGTCCTCAGGCATCCCCATGCATGCTGCCCAAGGGGGATGAAGGTCTGACGACACAGCCAGGACTACGGCATTTTGGTGGGGGTATCACAGACAAGGCTGCAGCCCCCTGTACCCTGTGACATCTTTTTCCTACGGATAAAACAGGGATCTCATCATCTTTGGTTCTGGGATGGCTCACGCACACCGGGAGGAACATAGAGAGTAATATAAAACAGAAGCACTTCCCAGACCTGGCAACCTCATAGCTGATAATGAGAAACATTTTCTCTAACAGAAGGCTTCCAGGGATAGAGACATTAAGAAATCACCTTAATGTTGCAAATCAAGACAAATTATTCCAACCCGAGACAAGGATTATATACATCTGTGAATTGGTCCCGGCGGTGAAAAGGGAGAGACAACAAGCATCTTGTCGGGAGGCCTCGCAGAGGTGGGTACGGCTCCAGGGAAACCCTGGCTGAGCTGGTGGGGGCTGACCAGTCCCTCCATTTTACCCCAGTGCCGAATAGTGATGGGGTCCCGGGGTGACAATCCCGCTGGGGGCAGCGGACAGGACACCAGGGATCTGCCTGGAGCAGGAGGTGGAAACCTGCTTCAGAGCAGCCTGGGATTAACACCACAGCTAAAAATCCTCCCAAAGTTTCTGCCTTTGTCCCAGATAGGAATTTGGCGATAAGAGTGCCAGCAGGTATGCGGAGCCCACAGAGCATTTACAGGATTGTATTTCACCCAGGGTAACTGTGACTCATGCTTCCAGCATGGTTAAGTAATATTTTTTTTTTTTTTTCCCCCTTCCCTACATCTTCCCCTGCCCCATCTGCACCAACGAACACGGGTGCAGAACTATAGAAACTGTATTAATAATAGTCTTTTATGTGGGTTTAATCATCTCTCAGGATCTGCCAGACCACAAACTTGAAACTCTTTACGATGTGACTCACCCCCAGAGCAAACGTTCATTGGTCGGCAAACTCTCCTGATTTCGCCCTGTGAAAGTCCTTTTCCTATTGGAAGAGAGGGCCTGAGGTGTTACCTATGCTGCAACTGAAGTTCACTGACTCGAAGTAACCCCAGATATTGGTATCACACGATTTTATACTGGTTCATTCATCCTCAAGCAGCCCGACAATGAATACTGGTCTCTTCAGCAGAAACCCTCGCAGAAATTCCCCTTTGTGCAGACACGTTTCCTACTTTTGCAGCCAACATGTTTTAGAGTAAGACTATCTGCAAGACTGGGGAAAAAAAAAAAAAAAAAAAAAAAAAAAAAAAAAAAAAGATATTTTTTTCAT
>VYZM01006838.1:71151-83661 GCA_013398915.1 Dromas ardeola
AAAAAAAAAAAAGAAAAAAAAAGAGAAAAAGTTATTTTTCTCCTCAAAAGTATTACACATCCAGATTTGCCCCGGTGCACTTAAAGAAAAGGATTTTGATGAAAAGCCTCAATCTGTTTTGAATCAGTTTCAGATCCCACTTAGGAGCTGGTGTCTGACCCAGAGATAAATGCAGTACAGTTAGAGACGAATGAATTTTAGAAACATTTCTAGAGTCAAATATGGGCTTTGCAAGTGATTCATAAAGAAGAAAGCTGATACATATGGATGCTGTACAGTTCAGCACTGGCAGCTTAAGGTGAACCGAGGTTTCTGAAATATTAAAACTCCTTGAATTGCTGCATTGTACAAAGATCTCTCAAGTTCCTGCTCTTCTGCCTCTCCCAGAGCTGCAGATGGATGGAGGATCCCAGATCAGGCTCACGGGCAGCGTTTCGCACACACACGCCACGGAGCGGATTAAAGGCTCATCATTATCATCACATATCTCATCACATAGCCCAGAAAAACAGAAAAGAGAAATTTCCTGGTTACAAAGAGCCAGGAACTGTCAAACTTGGCAGAGGTGTCGGATTCAAACCCTGAACACAGGTGATGGGCTCAGCTGCTAAAGAGGAAACTATTCACAGGGGGGGCATATAGAGAGGTATAGATTTGACCTCCTTAACAAGCATCTGTTTTTCAAGTTCATCATGTACATGAGCCTAGAGGGGTGTCTCCTTTGTACGTGTTTATTTATACATCTGCATTCGTATATGGAGTATCTCCCATCAGGACCAAGGCTGCTCTTCAGGTAACCTCCCAGGTTCCAGTGGAGCAGAAATCAGCCCCAAAACCTGGACCAGCTCATTTCAGTAACGCATTTACACCAGTTAAATCGCCTCACTAGAAAATGCAGAGCAAAGCAGACGTGCCAGAAGTAAATGCATTCATAAATTGCTTCTCCGAGGCACGGCGCTTCTCTGCGGAACGGGACAGAATATAAAAAGCTAACATCACCAGGGCTCGTCCTCCCCGAACTGAGAATTGGCTCGCACATTAAAGAAAACATCTTGTACGGCTGTATGGAATGGAACGTAGCCACTTGCTGACAGCCTACCATAACATTATATACATGGCTATTTTACCTTCCAATTACACATCCCCAGGGTGTTCCCTAAATAAGACTATGTTAGATTACATTAGGTAAGCCTCCTTTTTTTGATAGGCACCTACTTCCTTCCCCCCTACTCCAATTTATTCCAAGCAGACTAGAATAAAAAGCACTGATGAAATCTGAAGCCCGCTAAAATCTTAATTTAAAAACATAACATTTTTTTTTTACATGCTTCTCCAAAGCCTTCAGTACCTTCAGTATCCTGGTGTATCATGCTGATTACTCAAGTTATCAACACATTTTTTCCCGGAGCAGACATCTTAACCGAGTATTTTACCTCCCTTCTCTGCAAGGAAGGTGGTACTAGGAGTCAGAGGAGTGGAAAGTCTGAAGGATGGATGGATGGAAAATGAAAGGCTGTCTCTTTTCTGGCTATCCACTTTGGATGCGATAACCCAACCACAATACATTACAGGCCTCCTATCACATAGGAAAGGTCACATCACCAATTTTTCCATCCTGTATTTGCACAATATATTCGGCTTCCTGGTGACCTGTGACCACGTCAACGTTGGCAAACTCCAATCCAATGTTGACATCTTTTGCAAACACCCGCTGCGTTCAACGAGTGGCATTAAAAAACACATTCAATTATTTGAGGTGTCAGCAGAGCTAAATAATACGCACATGGATATTTTTCCAACGTACTCATGAAGTGGAGAAAATCCTTAATTACCACAGATTAGCAAACCTCATCTGTTAAAAGACTAAAAAAAACCACCACCCCAGCCTTAAATAGAAACAAACATACTTATTTGATCATCGTGACACTAAGGTCAGTCCTGTCCTCCTGTCAAGCTCTTTGTCATCCAACCTTACAGAAGTCAGACATGCCAACAAATTGTTGTGATTGCAGCCATCTGTCTGTGGTTAGCAGTTGGGCAACGCTGGGAGACATCGCTGTGCCGCAGCCATCACACGTTTCAGAGCCTTGAACCCCAGCCAACATCCCCCAACTGCCGTCATCCCGTGCTCAGCAGGAGATGCAGCTCCTGAAACTCGCTGTCTAACTGCTTTCGTAAGAGCGGGTACAAGAGGAAAAGAAGTGCAAAGCCAACCTACCAATAAAATAAGTGCCCAGCCTCCAGCTGTCATACAAGCCTCAAAAAACCCCCAAACCTTATCAGTGATCGCCAGCGCCAACACCTGGATTCCCTGAATCATAGAATGGCTTGGGTTGGGAAGGACCTTAAAGACCACCTAGTTCCAAGCCCCTGCCCTGGGCAGGGCCCCCTCCCACCAGCCCAGGTTGCTCCAAGCCCCGTCCAACCTGGCCTCGAACCCCTCCAGGGATGGGGCAGCCACAGCTTCTCTGGGCAACCTGGGCCAGGGGCTCACCACCCTCCCAGCCAAGAATTTCTGCCTCAGATCTCATCTCAATCTCCCCTCTTTTCAGTTTAAAACTGTCCCCCCTCATCCCATGGCTCCCCTCCCTGATCCAGAGTCCCTCCCCAGCTTTCCTGGAGCCCCTTTAGGGACTGGCAGGGGCTGGAAGGTCTCCCTGGAGCCTTCTCTTCTCCAGGCTGAACACCCCCAACCCAACTCTCTCAGCCTGTCCTCACAGCAGAGGGGCTCCAGCCCTCACCGCATCTCCGTGGCCTCCTCTGGACCCATTCCAAGAGGTCCATATCCTTCTTGCGCTGAGGACTCCAAAGCTGACCGCAGCACTGCAGGTTGGGTCTCACCAGAGCAGAATAGAGGGGCAGAATTACCTCCCACCACCTGCTGGCTACGCTTCTTTTGATGCGGCCCACGATATGGTTGGCCTTCTGGGCTACAAGCGCACTTGTCATGGCTTTGATTTGCCGTAATTCACCTGTGAGACAAATTGTTCAACGAGCCGTGTCGGCTACAAGGTAGAAAAATACATCACTATATGCTTTTTAGACATAGTTATCTCGGTTGAGGTCAGGCTTTCCAGCGCTTGAAGATGCCTGCCCTGTAAGGCTTCGGGGCTCCCCGAGGCAGCGCACATGGCAGACTTTCCTAGAAGCCTGCTCCGGTAATTTTGTTGTCAGATCATCTCTATTTCAGGGATGTTCGTAAAAGACTGAGGAATAATCATCGCTGGATGAAATCCAGAGTGTGCTGCGTTGCCACGAGGTACAGCTGTTCGCCTGCTCTGGCCCCCGACTCCAGTTAACTGCAGGGAGAATTTTATGGAGTGATGCGCTACAACAGAGGCATTGGGTTTGGGCTGTAGGTTTGTTTTGTTTTTGTTTTGGTTTGGTTTTTTTCTTTTCATAAAGAGCTAATATCTTGGGAAATCTTCCAAGGTGGCTAGAAAGAGAGATGGACATGCCAAAACATGATGCACACTGGACACCGCTCCCTGCTGCAGCCTGCCAACTAGCTTCTCCAGCCGGCTGCTTTATTAGATGACAAGTTTTTCCATGCGCCAGGATCAAATTTAGAAGCAGCGATCAAGCTAGCCGCGAGACGTGCAGATGGTTTCTTTGTCAGGACAGCAGCAGGTACAGATCTTCCAGCTCAGAGGTTTGGGACCTGTGCCGTCTGGCCTCAGGTCTCCCTGTTGACTCAGACCATGTTAGGAAAAACCTCAGAAAAAAACTCTGATGGGATTCAGGCTGGAAAAGCCAAACCCATTCCAGGTAGGAGATGCCAGATAGGCCCTTTTATCTCCCCTGACACATGCACCCTTGTTCTGCAACCCATATGTTTATTTGCTCTGCAGGTGTGGCTGACTCCTGGCCTCTTTGGAGAGCCACCACGTGCTCCAAGAGACCTTGGCGACTGCTGTTTTCCTGTCATTACACTCGCAATAAAATTTGAGCAAGCCCATAAAACCAAGGGAAAAATCCAGCTGGAGTGCAAGTTCAGCCCAGGAAGAAGCAAGAGTTACACCGGGTTTAGCTCGGAGGCACTCAGATCTTACCCTGGGCTCGCTGCCAGGCACAAAAAGCTTCCTGCAAACCCAGGCCAGAGACAGAGCTTTGTCACCGCCTGGATTTGAAATACCTCTGAAGGGGCTCCAGGTATCTCCATACACTTCGGCAGGGACCCTGCCTGGAGAGAAGTGAGATGGATGGCAAGGACCCAGAAGCCAGCAGTAGGCAGCAGGTTTTAAAATTTTAAACTTCAGGTCTGAACTTCACCTGAATTCCATCTCTGGCACCTGAGCTTTGTGGTGGGTTACACTCCGGAGCGGGACAACTGCTTTGGCTCTCACAGGGCCTGGGCTGCTCCCTAGGGCTGACCAGCACGAGAGCAGCAAAATCTGTCTCCTCACCTCCAGTATGGACCAAAGCTGCGTGCCTCAGTTTCCCTACCTGCTACAGGAGCCCAGCAGCACTTATCTAGCAGTGCTTTGAAGTCCCTCAGTGAAACTAATACCACATGTGAGACCCAGGTATCATTGCAAGGTAATTATAAAAATTTGCCTTATTTAATGTGGCTTTTTCTCTCCACTGAGAGCTTTCTCTGTTGGTTTGCAGGAGGTGGAGCAAGACCGCGGGGACTCCTGCTCGCACCACCGCTGTTTCAGGCCATGTCATTCGACTCACACCGGCTTCCTGCACCATATTTCTTTCTGGAATGCAACACAAAGAGCGTGGGAAGCACGGAGGGACCAACCCATTGATCTACAGCACTGAGAAAAATCCCGTCGCGCTTGCTCCTTCTCCCTTCCCTCTGCTTCTTTGTAGTCGTGACCTCTCCCTAGCGAGGCCAATCTTCTCCTTGATGGCATTTCAGAGCTGACCAGGGCACTGAATGGAGAATTAGCCAGAACACAGCATTCTTTGTTAAAATACTTATTTTAATATATGTAAATGGAGCAGGTTACTGTTCAAACGCTCATACCCATCAGCAGGTATGGACCTTCCTTGAGCGGCAGAAGCCAAAGCGTAACCAAGCCCACGTTTCTGTGTGAAACACAAGCTGCATTCCTCCATCCCGGCCTTCCCAGCAGAGAAACCTGACTGCCTAAAATAAAACGATCAAACATGCGCTATTTTGCGGGGCAAGAATGCCCTTTATCCTTTCCAGGAGGCACAGGGGTTTCATGCCACCTCTTCTTGCTGCCACATTACTGTCACTCAGCTGGTTTAGGGATCTTGAACACGGCACAACACCCCACGGTGCAAGCCAGCAGTGCCGCCAGACCCTAACAACTCTTCTTGCTCCTTCTCCTTGTTTTCCTTATGTTTTTTTTGTCCTTTAACTTTACACAGTGTGGTGGCAGTAGTTGTCAATGGAAACCTTCACAAGAAGGCAGCGCTGCTCACGGGACTTCATGATCTCATCATGCTTTGGGGCACTGAGCTGATGTTTAGATACCTCCTGGTGCCTGAGATGTGAAAAAAGGGTCAGAGAATCATGGAATGGTTCGGGTTGGAAGGGACCTTAAAGACCACCCAGTTCCAACCCCCTGCCCTGGGCAGGGACACCTCCCTCCAGCCCAGGTTTCTCCAAGCCCTGTCCAACCTGGCCTTGAACCCCTCCAGGGATGGGGCAGCCACAGCTTCTCTGGGCAGCCTGCGTCTCATCGCCCTCATTCACCCTATCTTTCCTGCCAATGGTAAAATACTCTTTTCAGACATTAACTGCTACTACCATGCTGCACCTTGATGGACCAGGAGAGGAATTCGGACCCCCATTCCCAGAACTGCCACTTGAAGCCCAGGACTCGTCCCATGTTTTGGTCAACCTGGTCAATAAACACAAAAATCAAGGTTTGACTGAGGGACACAGAAATCTTTCATACACACAGGAAGGGAGCTCCAAGACAGACCACAGGCTTTCATGCCGCGGTGTTTTTGCGACTAAGAGTCTATTGCAACACTATCCCATGGCAGAAAGCAGTTGAGTTGAGCCACCAAAAGGAAAAGTAGGGTGGAATTGTGTTCTACGCGGACCCTGCTGCACTGCACAACTCTATTTTTTTTGCTTTTAGTAGCAAATACTAGGGCTAAAAGGCAACAGAGAAAGCAAAGGAAAGAAAAAAAAGAAGAGGAGGAGACAGAGGGGAAGGAGGATCAGAGGCTAAAGGGCACCCAGAGCCTCATACAAAGAACTTTGCTTTCTTTTTGATCTTGTCCTTGATCAAGAAGGCCCATCCCACTTTTCTACAGTCACAGGCCGTATTATGACTCGTTTTCTTGACCAAAAGAAATACAACACCAGATATTTGCAGATATCAGCTCTCACATACAAACCTGAATAAGGGTCACGTTTTCAAAGAGGTCAGTGTCTATTATATCCTAAACCGAGGACGTAAGAGGGCCCAAAAGATCTGGGGTTTGTCTGCAGCTCTGCTTTCCGTGTGAATGTAGACGAGCAGTTTAGGACGCCTCTCCCTCCACCACACCTCATGTTCACAAGTTTTTAAGCAAATTGGACAGAGGAATGATCTCAAAGGATTAATTTTTCTACAAGGGTTCTGAAAGTTTGCGCTGGGGAGACCAGAGAGAGAGAGAGAGAAACAGAGACCCTGTAAGTGCATCCACTCAGAGTAAGAATCAATCTATAGGTCCATATCCTATTAAATATCGGAGAAACACACACCAGGGAGTCTTGTCCACCAGAAAGCTTTCAATCAGAGTTCATACTTTCTTAAACGCCAAAGTCAATCAACCTCAAGACAAAAAACTATAGGAAATCAGGCTTCCTAGTTGCAACGCTCATAGGAATGTGGGTTTTTCCACTCTTTTGGACAATGTACAAGAAATAGAAAGCTAGTTTCCAAACCATACAAATTTGAAAAGAGCAGCTGTTCACCAGGGAAAGACCCAGAGCTAGTTATCAAGCTCGCCTAGCAACCTCAACATTAGGCTCATGGGATGAGTCAGGTTGGAATGGACCTCAGGAGGTCTCCAGCCCAAACCCCCGCTTCAAAGGAAGGTCAGCTTTGAGGTCACCAGGTTGCTCAGGGCTTTATCCAGCTGAGTCACAAAAGTCTCCAAGGATGGAGGCTGTACAGCCTCTCTGGGCAGAGGTTCTCCCTCAGATCCAGAGGTTGCAACGCTCATGAACAGTAATGCATCGATTGATGGCAAGTGAATCACAGCAATCTCACAGTCAGAGAGCGCTGACTGATCTCTCTCTTGAGGTTCTTCATCTTATCAACACTTATTAACACCAGAAGGACTAATAGTTTTGGCGGAGTCCAGAACAAACCCCACGTTATTTAAAAACATCTCTGCAAAGTAAAGTTCTCTAGGGAAAGTGTAGAGCACAGCCTTTTTCCCTGCAGCTGCATTAAAAAAAAAATTCCACCCGTTGCCCACAGTGATCTCAATCCCTAAATTTACGCTAGGAAATCAACTGTCATCGAGAAAGTAACCTCGGTATTTTCAGCCACCGAAAAGGAGGATTCCTGACGTAGCCTGGAGCTCCTCCATCGCAATAACAACGCTCCAGCAATCCACGTTGCCTTATGTGGGAATATGCCTCCGCCGGTCCCCGACTGGCCCCGGGGAGGAAGGCTGCACAAGCAGGTTCAACTGGTGTAAGATATGATGGGTGCAAGTTGTAGCCCATGCCGAGGCTTACTTCACATACCCTGCCATCCTGCGATACCATCAAGCCCTAAAAAGACTTTGGCAAGACCAAAAGTATCTTAAAGAGTGGTTAGTAGATCTAAAAAGAGTTTGCCCATAACTACTGGTAGGAAACAGCTGGGTAAGGCCATAAATTTGATTACAGCCCATCACAGATTGGGTCTGGTCTCAGTTGGCCATGAGGTTGTCCCAGTTCAGGTACTTTTACATAGTATTTCTTACATCACATACATATTTACATACTTATTCCCTACTTTCCCGCATGAATAGAGCCTGTTTCCAAGAACCTGATGCACATTTTATGCGGTGGGTTAGAGACAGCAGGCATTAAACAAGATTAGATCCCGACCCAAAACAAAAAAAAAAGCTGTAATCGCACCGTTATTGCAGCCCTGATTTTGGCTCAAAGCACTTTCTGAAACTAATGACGAGGTTCAGCTCTGCCCCAACGTTGGAGCAAGCCCACGCGCTAAAATTTGGATAGGATTAGAAAAGGAAGGTGTCTTGGTGCAAGCAGCAACTTTACTTCAAAGATATGACTGCAACGCGTAACTGTACTGGTATGGGAGAATCGGTGCTAATTTTCATTCCTCTGTTATTCATGGGCTGGTTTCCCTCTGCGGTTCATACCTCGCTGGAGGCAGCGATGAAGACCCATCCGTGGGATTATTCTTGTTAATGAGGGAACAGGAAAAAGCCCAGAATGACTCTCGGTTTCCAGACCGAGTTTCAGGGATTGGCACTCAAACTATCTGTCTATTTATCTAGGACGTGCATTTGGTTTAGCTGAGAAATCTTGCTTAGGCTCAACTTTTAGCTCAGTTCCTTAATCGCCACTGTTAGAGCACGTGCACATCCCGGTGAGACCGGAGCAGGGTAACAAGGACAACACTGCTATGGGTCGTTATACCATTTCCCTCTGTCTGCAACTCTCTAATCCTGTCCTTCACACAAAAACACAGCTCCGGTGACACATCCCTAGGCATAAGGCATTTGAGACTGGCTCAGCATTTTTGTACTTATTCTAGACTCTATTGCAAGACTCTTCTCCGCAGCAGTGTTAGGAAAGTATCTGTGATAAAGTTGCTGACTCAAGCTTTTTTTCTCATGTACCGCACCTCTGCAATACGTAAATGAAAGGTTACCCGTTCCGTTTTTGCCTTCAGTATCTCCTCTCCCCCTCACTCATTGGGCAGGTGGAGATTTTTCCTTCGCAGACTAACAGTTGTGATGCTCCTAGCAAGGGAACTAAACACTGAAATGCAGACACCGCTTCTCCACTTTGCTTCTAACTATTTGAGGCGTTTCCCTTCCCTCCTCTTTATTCATCACTTACTTATTTATTCACCACTTCATCTCCAACAGCTCATACTCAAGAATGCCACAAGCCCAGTTACTTGGCTTCTTGCTCTTAGGTGCAACTCAACCTTCCTTGGGTGACGGTAACCAGAGCTCACTTTTCCTCTACCCTCTCACCCAATTTAAAAATCTAATTTCTTAGTACTATCACGCTTATCACCATCACTTCCCCCCCCTCCCAGCACCATTCAAAGCCACCCAAGTTTCTCCCTTTCCCATCAGCGTTACGCTCCACACCTCCTGGTAGCGGAGACATCAGAGGGAGCCAAACCACAGGGACAAGCGCTGGGATGGCAGCGATGCCAAGAAACTTACAGATTTCCTGCTGGAGCACCTATGGAAAAGGAATGACTTATTTTTCCTTCATGTGTTCCCATTTAGTCACACCGAACACTCCCCGGTGTTTCCTGTCTCGGTAGAAGCAACATTTGCTGTATGCAAAACCCTCATTCAAAAGACACAAGACTTTTGCCATCGGGGTAGTTACCCCTGGATGTTTCTTGGGATCACAGCATCAAATAGGTTGTATTTGTATTATTTCAAATCAACAATAATTCTCCTCATCCTCCAAGAAGAGAGCTGAAGAACAGTATTTTAAAAATAAAAGAAGTTCTTTAAATGATTTCCAAATTTCTTGAAGACCGCTTATTTTGCTATCTACAGAAATAATCAGATTTCAGAAACCATTTGAAAAACCTTGCCTTGAGTAAATGCATCCCACTACACTCAAGAAGTCACATTTACCAGGTATCGCAGGCCACACACCTTTGTAAGTACTTGTATATAAATTATTTCAAAAATCACCTCGCAGTATTAAATGTAGCATTTATTAGAGCTCCCGAGTGCTTTAAAAAAAGATATCTTAGTACTTAATTTAAGAACTTAAAAGCTTTTGGGGGGGAAGGCGTAATCCATTTTGGAAAGCTCGGTCCACATTTCTATACTGTGTTTGTGCCAACAGATCACTTCCATGAAAAGATGAAGAAAGGATTGCTATATTTAAAAAGTTGTTATTGCAACTTCATGTATATACTTGACACATATAAAATGCCTCATTTTTATAGAGCTGGATATTTTTTTGCAGCCACCGCCTATCACATCTTAATTGTTTTTTTCCTTCCAATAAAGCAAAGATACTTCTATTTCCTCTTGATTTCTTGAAACAAGGAGACTTCATGCATCATTTGGCAGCTCTGTGCCAGCAGTTTGTACTCAAATTTCCAGAAACACAGCGTGTTATTTACATTGCCAGTTGCAACACTTTTTTTCTGTGTAAAAGCTCCCTTAGATTTCACCAATCATTGCCCTTTTTTTTTTTTCCCCTTTTTGAATAAACAGTCATTGAAGGCACAAGAACGCTGCAGGGCAGGAAAATATCCCAGCTACTCTTAGAGCTGGAGGCTAAATATTGATACCACGCCGTTGCCGGCTTAAGCTGATAAACTTGCTGGAATTTCGTGATGCAGCCCCAGAATTTCAGCTTCCCAGTGACAGGGTTGATGCACAAAATCTCTGTCTTTCAAGATGATATTTTCCAAGGGAATGTGTTGATTAGCCCTCAATTTGTAGAAAACGCGCTGTTTGCTGATGTTTTTCTGCCCTGTGAACACGTTTGGGGATTCTCCAAGGAGATGGTTGGACAGGAGAATTGGCGAGTTGTAATAATCGATGTTCAAATACCAAAATCCACAGTTCACATATTGTCGTCTGCTCCTACTCAAGAGCATCGACTTGGGTGCCCGTCGCTGCCCTCATCAGCGCAGGTACCAGCTCTGCTCAAACATCCACCCCTTCCCGATTGCTTTCTCATGGGAGGCCACAGTTGTCCTGGGAAGACTTACTGGAGTCTGCAGACATCCACGCTCGTTTTTCTTTAAACAAGCCAGACATTATTAAATGGGAGACACCACGTGATTGCCGAATTAAGAGTTGATATTTCACATTTACAAGGTTTTAGAAACAAAACAAGACCTCACATTAATCTAACCCCATTGGAATAGTACATAGCACAAGAAAAAAAAAAAAATCCTGGAATGTACAGCTCCGCAGAAATAAGACAAGATACCAGAAAAACATCCAGAAAGCTCATCTTAATTCTAGAATTTCATGTTTTCAAAATGCACCACTCAGCCTGCATTCCCACTCCTGCAAGGAGAAAGGAGGAGCTGAAGGTATTTAGCGGACATTAACGTCTCTATCCTGCAAGTGACAGATGCAAAGGAAGGGATTAATTTCCCCTAATATAAGCCGCCTAAAAATTAAATGGCTGATAGTCATCTTGGCTTCTTTTTTAACACAGATTAAAATAGCTGTTGTGTGCAGGTCTCCCTTTCTCTCTCCCCAGAGGCTGCAGAAAGCACTCGAGCGCCAAACTTAAATAGGGGGCTGAAATTAAATCAGAGGTATCCCACCTTTGGCACAACTCCCGAATGCATGGCCCGAATCCAAATCACGCTAGAGTCCCTGGAAAAATTATGGATGTAATTCTGGAAGGGTGTTTTAATCCTCTGCTGCTGCTGCCCAGAGGTTTGGGGAGGTCAGAACTCGGAGGTGGTGCGGCAGCCGAGTGGAGCGACCTGCCGCACTTGGTTGGCAGCGCCCCCAGCATCCAGCATCCTCCAGGAGAGCCACCAGTGTCCATTTGCTTTGGTTCAAAAGGAAAGGGAGACATGGAGGCAAGCAAGGAGCTCGCACCCTTCACCGCTGTGCTGAGATTAATTTAAAATATTTTTACTGCTAGATACTGCTGACCCCTACCAGAGCAGCACTGCTCTGCAAAGGCACGCTCAGAAAGCATTCCAAAGAGCATCTTGGAAGTTCAAAGGCTACAGTCGAATCCAGAAAAAGGTCCAATGGCTGGGATGGGGGGGGAGGGAAGAGTTTAAATTTGTCTGTGACCTTCAGCCTGCGAGCATTTTTCATGGGGCTATAACAACCATGCATGGAACCAAGCAAATGCATGCATGCATGCACAAATGCAGAAGAGGACCAAGCCTGGCCAAACCAGCTTCTCCTCCTAACAGCAGCACCCGGCATGATCCCCAAGTTTTAACTGGGTTTAATTTAACCTCCACATTAATCCACTGAGGCGAAGGGCGTCTCACTATCAGCCCCGCCAGAGGCACGGTGCGGTGGCGTAGGTGTGTGCAGGGTGCTCCGGGGAGCGTGCGAGCAGCAATACAAGCCCCCAGCTGCCAGAAAAAACCCTCCTGGATGAGCGAGCGCAACCGGAAGACATTTCGAGATCTAAGGGGGGCTGCATGGTTAACGCCTGGGAAGGAGAAGTTCTGCAAAGGAGCCCCCATTGTTACCACTAGAGCTTTGCACTGCAAAAACTTAATATAATGCTTGCAAGCGAGGGCTTTGCCCTTTATCGGTCGCATATTTAGCATCCAGCTGTCGGGGGAAGGTGCACAGGGAGCAGAGCGGGCGTGGGGAGGGGAAGAAGCTCATCCACATTTTTTTTTTTTTTTT
>VYZM01006838.1:83679-143765 GCA_013398915.1 Dromas ardeola
TTTTTTTTAAACACGGCAGATACCGGTTTTCCACGCACGCTGCCAGCTTCACACAAACTGTTTTCTTTCACACGTTACATTGAGAAACAAGGCTTAGACACAAAACGCTGGCCCTGATGAAATGTGGAAAGAGGCTGGGCTGGCTGCTGGTGACTGCTGCGATTCATCTGACTAAGCAGCGCTTGACATTTGGGCTTGGTGGGTTCTCAAGTTTCCCTCTAGTAAGATATGGGCTGACTCGGCAGCAGCCAATCTGGGTTGGAGGCTGCAGATGATGCCGGAGGGAGGCGAGGCAAGGAACGCGCACATCCCAAATGACAGAGCACGCTGCTGGACTGCGTAAGCGCAGCTCCAGCGAGCCTGACCTCAGCTGCACCAGATGTGTGGCACCACTGCCCCATCCTCCCGCACCTCCTGGGGATGCTGTTCAGCTGCAAATTCTTCTCATTATTATTTTTTTTTCCCACATTTCTTGGGGGCTTGTACTTGTTTTTGCATTTCTTCACCGAGTTACTAGAGTTTTGTGTTTCCTGTTGCCACGTGGTTTATCTCCTGTTGTAATCGGAGGCAAGTGGAAGCTGTTTTACAAGACCAGCATTAAATTTCCCAACCCAGGTTGAGCTTGGTGCAATATAACCAGCAGCATAAAGGGAAATCCTTTCTGCAAGCCAGCATTTCAGAAGAAACCTGGTTAAATTGAAGTCATACCAAGCTCGCCGAGCGCTGGCTGCGTGTTGCAAGGAGCCCGAGCTGAATCCACAACTCAGACATGTCTTCCCTGGATGGAGAAAATTCCAGCCAGACACCAATACCACAGTCGAGTCTCCTGAGAGGTGTAACCCACAAAAAATCCCACTCTGGATGGATGTGTCACTGCCCAAGCACAGCGAGCCAGCTGGAAGGAGCTGGCTGTAGCGTGTTTTCCTTTGATGCCTAAAACTTTAAGTACAATTTAGTAGAGGAACTTTGAGGTACTGAAAAGAGCTATAAAATCCTTTAAGCTTTACATTTCTCTATCGTTGCCGCATCCACATGTTTCCTCCTCCTCCCCACCTTGAGATTTTGCTACAAGGAAGGACTAACACGGGGGAATTGCAGCATAACTAACATGAATACTAAAGTAAGTGCCATTATAAGGGTTGTTAAAAGTATTACCTGTTCCCGACTCCAGTACTACGATCCTCCTCGACAAAATTTAAAACAGATTTGTACAACACAGTTTTCCAACGAGCAAAAATCCTTTATCACCTTATTTTGCATCAGACCCCTCATGACTGTTGCTTGCGACATTGCCACGCAGTCTCCCAGTTCCTAACAGGGCTGTCCCTAAAGACCCTCTTGTCACCCTCCCTTCCATTTCTTGAGACCTCCGATGAGTCGAAATGAAATTTGCAGAACTGGTTGCACAACTCAGGCAAAATAAGTTGGGCACGAACGTAAACGCATCTCTCCGGTGACAACAAGCCTCCACGAACCCTGAAGTCCCAACAAGCATCCACTCATCCAAAAAGGGACCCTGACCCATTGAAACGAGTGGGGAAAAAAAACATTAACCCCAGACCACAAGCGCTGTTGAACACTGCAAAGCCACAGCTCATAAAGTCTGTTTGCCAGGTATCACCATCCCTAGTCTTCAGGTGAAGACTGGCTTTCTGTGTAGCACCTGGCTGTCCCAAAGCAAAGCCCCGCTGCTCTCTGCCAGCCCAGTGGCAGGCATCAGCAGGACTTTGGGCAAAGCTCAGCTCACCACCGATGCCATCTCTTTGTAGAAGGAGATGTTGGAGCTCTCCTAAGCGGGGTCTCAGGCCCTGGTGTCTGATGGTGATCAGCCATGTGATGTGACTACAGGGACACACAGTTTTCATGGGTGCTGCACATTCTCACAGTCCAGTCATGCAAGATATGGTGCCTTCCTGAGCACAAACTACACCTGAGATACTCATCTCATCTGCAAATACCAGCCGGGCCTTTTCAGAGATAGTTTTGAGAGTGCTAATGTGGACAAACGATGGCTATAAACAGTCTAGCCTCAGTGGCCCACGCAAACAACCCTATAATAGCCGCCACGGTAGCATTTCACGGCATCTTGACAGATAAAACTGCACTCTAGATCACCCCAAAGAACCTCTGCCGGCTCTGAAAATACTATAGCACATCCTGACCTCCCCTTGATGCTCTGCTTGGCTGAAGGCATCAGCCCCAGAGCATTCAGTCCGACAGCCATCCAGCCTGCAGAAGACCTCACTCCAGCTGCCAAGCACAAGAGCTGCAGGTGGTGACGGAGCAGGTATAAGCAGCGTGCACCGCCTGCCAGAGAATTTCCTGCTGAGCAAGACCAAAGCCCAAGCCCAAATGCGGTCCAAAATAAACAACGGGAGAATCCACTTGTCTGAGGAACAGTTTGTCCAGGTCATGCTGTTGAAACCTCAAGTGCATTAACAGCAGAGAAACGCCATCCTGACAGGCACCTCAGCCATTTCAAAGGGTGCATGCTCAAAGTTTTTAAGCACAGCTACAAAATGGAAATAGAGGTCAAACCCAGGAGAACGGCCATGCCTTATACCACAGACTGATCCTGAGTCCTGCGTATTTTCTCCGATTGTGTTTAGTTTTCATACACAGGTGAAAGGGGACCATCACAAACCCAGCTCTGCGTACTGACAGTGGCGCAGTTCTGTATCTCACAAGAAAAAGGGAAGTAAGCCTTTCTTTCTCCATTCCTCAAGAAGGGTACAAGTGGGTTTTACAAGTGGTCCCAGGGGAAGATGAGCAGGTTTAACGTTAGCCCACAGGGAGACAGTGGCCTGGGAGGTCTTGCATCCTACTGCACATTGCAAGAAGTACATCTCCAACATCTCCCTGGAGGGTAAGGAAGAAGACAGGTTGTTTAAACTGTCCTCTAAAATCATCCATAGCTTTTCTTATTCTAGCACTAAGCTGCACACCTACCATGTAACCTTAGGGCTGAGACTGGATGAGTCCCACCATGTTTAGCAACTACATTCATATATGTGCATAACTGCACTTCTATCATCCAGGCGTCGAGACCTGCAATGGCAGGAGAGGGATCTCCTTTATTCCTTCGCAGCACAAGGAAAGCTTGGAGAACGCTACCAAAAAAGCCTGCAAAAGCCAGTGATGGCTCAGCTCATGAGCTGTGTGACCACCAAACTACCAGCACCACATACACGCATGCAACAAGCAGCTCTGCAAATCACATAAAACATTTTTATAAGTATAGTCACCATCACCAGAACATTGTTTTCCCTGGGAAGCGCCCCCGCTTTGTTTTTCAATCCCGACCCCTCATGGCTAGAAAGGGGCAGGGGGAGCTCCAGTTGCAAGTTTTCTAGCAGTTTAACAAATACACTGATAAACTTCAGCATATTTATGGTGGCTGTTGACCTAAAGGATTTTATTTCTATCAAACACATACTTTAAACTTAATTTTCAAATGGTCACTTCAAAACATGCCAAACTGACCCCTGTACTGGCCTCAACAGGGCTCACAAATCATAAATTTACGTAAGAAATAAAACTTCCCCTAGGACAAACAACAGACTGTACAAATGCGTTTGTTCAGCAGCTGCTGAGAACACTCATTTCTTAATCAGACTTTGTGAATGCGGCACACACCAACATAACCTCATCTTACCTCATCTGGGATTCAGACTATGTGTTCGCACAGTGGCTGTGCTACGCACAGGAGTACAGTAGGGCTCGAGGGCCAGGTCAGGGTGAATCAAGCAGTTGCACAAAACAATAAGGACCCACACACGCTCTTAAATCCACACTGCAATAGCCATGTCCCCATTTTGGGGAGCTGAGGATTCTCCTTTGGTGGGCTGGAATCCTTTATCACAAGCAGATTAGGAGCTGCCTCAGCTGGCGATGCTGCATGTGACTGATTTGAATGTCAGGTGTTGAATCACACCATGGAGCTCCCCACCTGCAACCTGTTCTTGGCCAATGCCAACAGCAGGGCCACACTGGGAAACAGCCAGCCCAGCAAGCCTGCAGCCAGGATAAGCTTAAGGGTTGGAATGGAAAATGAGAGTGGGGCCATGAATTTGAAAGTTAAGTTTTGTTTAATTATTGAAAATATGCTGGATTCTGACACCTGTTTTATGCAATGTGCTACAGCATCGTACCTGGCACTATAATAGTTTAACGAGCTACCTCACACAGGGAGTCATTTTGGAAGTTGAATGTACTTTATTTCACAAAAAAAATAATCTTCTACTCTTCAGCTTTTAGCTAAGAGTTGACCTAATAGCTCTGCTCCTGAATTCTACCCAGGGCTTGAGCCAAGGCCCAAAGGCTGCAACCTACTGACTTCGGCTCAAGCTTTGCACAAGGGAAAATGTTGAGGAAAGTGGTGGGTAGATGAGGGAGCGTGCTTGGGAATCCAGTCTTTGGGTGCCTGCGCTGTGCAGTTTTGCATCTTAGAATCATAGAATGGTTTGGGTAGGAAGGGACCTCAAAGATCATCTAGTTCCAACCCCCTGCCCTGGGCAGGGACACCTCCCACCAGACCAGGTTGCTCCAAGCCCCGTCCAACCTGGCCTTGAACCCCTCCAGGGATGGGGCAGCCACAGCTTCTCTGGGCAACCTGGGCCAGGGCCTCACCACCCTCACAGCCAAGAATTTCTTCCTAATATCTCATCTAACATGCCTATGTGGGAAGAGCCCCAAGATACTTCTCGTCCATCACACGTGCACTGATGGGAGTCATTGATGCTTCCCAGGAGAGTCACAGTGAAATCCTTCCCATCTCAGAAGCCAATGATTCAGACTGGAGTTACACAGGTGGTAGCAACTTAGCGCAAATTCTTTGGGTTTGACTGGCTCTAAAATGATTCTCAGGGAATCTATTTTTAGGTCTGGGATTGCATTTTTCCATGGCACTCAATCACCCTGTCTCCCACCCCAGTACTGGGCAGAGCAAGTAAAGGCAGCCACTGTTGGCTAAAGTCAGAGACCAACCCTCCAGCACAGGAAACATAAACAGGTTTGAGCAAGGAACAGACATGCTTCGAAGTACAAGAGTCATAGGTCCACCACCGAGATATCTGGAAGCCGTTTTAAGAGAGCATCAGCTCATGCAACACAAAGCGTTGTGCAATATGAAGTTCTTGAGAACCTGACTCCTGAGAGCTTTAGTGCATGGTCACCAAGTTACTGCAACTGTAGGAAGAAGTTCCTAGAGGAACTCACACTCTGTGTGCTGGTAAGGGAGAAGACATCTAAGGGAGGCTGAGACATACTGCAGTGAAGGACAAGGAGTCACATCACCCTGCATTCGCCTATCTTCTAAAGTCATGCCTAACTGTAAGTAGGCAAGCGATGGTACTAGATCCAATGGGACTAATCTACAGAGTGAAACTTAGGCTTATGCTCGTACATACCTGATCACAGCTTTCTCCTGAAGCAGAGATCCTAACGCACACAGTTCTGCACGGAGCACCAGCACTTGGGCTTCCTGATCTCCAGGATGTAATTCTATCGGTACAGAGGCAGGAGACAGGACATCCCTGGTCCCTGCGTTCTATTTTAGAAATAGAAAAAAATGACTAAATACTGCTGGCTGTGTAGGGTAGCGTTGTTCTGTGTCCAGCACCTGCCACAGTGAGTTCTTGGTTATGTCCATGCTTGCCCTTTCCCTCAATTTCTACCCACCCCATACTCTACCTTCTTATTACCTTCCCCTGAATCTTAAGTATTTCAAGACTGACACTTGCCCCTGTTGGAGTAGTAGTCATAAATGCCGAGTTCCGCTTTTTGCTCGCCATAACCTTACATGCTTTCCTCCAAATTAGTCAAAATTTTTACCATTCTACCAACTGTAGATATGCTGAATCTCACAGTTTTGTTCTTACTCTCAAAATACGATTTAGAAGTTTCTGCAATCTGACGAGTATATTTTTTTCTTAAAAACAGCGTAACTTTTGCTTTGTGTAAGTGAGAAACTTTAGCCTTGTGAGCGTGAGAAGAAACTCCTGGAAGTGAGTTGTTTAATGGTCAATTCAATGATTAGAGGTCCAGTAAACACAACTTCCCAGTGCTCTGCAATCTCTTAAGTTCTCCCTTCTGTGTTTAAATTACGTTATCTTCTGCTTCACACTCCTTCTAAATTTTTCAAATCCCCTCTCAAGACCTGAAAAATCTCTATTTATAAACAACCACAGCAGAGGAGAAAAATATTGTAGCGTAAAATGTTCTTACAAGCAAAACAAAAAGCCCAATGAATTTATCACCTGTATTTTGTACTGGAGCTAAATGTTTATAAAGAGGAATTTTTTTTTTTTTCTCCCAGGCAACAGCTATAATAGATACGCTAACAGAGAAAATATGTGAAATAAAGACATACACTCAACACTGAAGAAACACGTTTGGCTACAGTACTGGGAGGAACTTGCAGAAGAATCTAACAGCATAAAAATTCTGAGCTCCAACTTGCTGTCAATGTTAAGATCTCTCAAAGTAAAACTCGGCTGAGTTTTCCTTTGAGGTGTAGTCAGATGGTGTTTCCAAGCTCCATTAACTGATTAGTTGGTAACAGGAAGGATAAACGTTTCACATAGGTTATCAGGCAGCAACAGAGAAATAAAAGCCCCAAATCTTTCCCCTCTTCCTGCTCCTTCCACCCTCTTGGTTCATAGGTTTTGGCTCACAGAAGCAAAAAAGTATAAAATCGGAAGTATCTAAGGGGCATGGGGCTAATGCACCTGCTGTGACACCTGTGTTTGGGACAGCAATGGACCATCCAGCCTGATGGCAGCAGCCAGGCTCTGTCCCCCTCCACCACCAAGGGCAGGAATCCGGTCTGCCTCCTGTTGTGTCTAGGTCAGGCACCGCAATCTCTCCATGGAACGGCACCTTTCCTGTCCTGGACTTGCTGCCTGAAGCTTCTGCGCAACAGCTCACCGTCTCGCTGATTTTCACAGAGATGAAAGCTGTGGTTTCACAACCATTAACGCCACATTTGGGCAATTCCTGATCTCTCAGAAAACAGATTCAGCCCAGGTAGGGTGTGAACATACATCCCTACTTCTGCTGAATCAGACTAAGAGCCTGACCACCCCTGGAAAAACAATAGCTGCTCTGGCTTAATACCTGCCAGGATGAAATTTATCATGCTGACAATTTCAAATAGCTGTGGATTAGCAGCCTGAGTTTACACCTGATCTGCCCTGCAATTCCTGTGGCTACAGCATTTTTACCTGGTATTACTAGCCCTACAGCTGGATTTGCTATCAAACAGCAGCCTTAAATAAGTATAAAATTGTTCTCCTTTTATCTTAACGCACCTTCCATGAGAAATATTTATCCGTTATAAAACTAAACCCAACAATCGTGTTCCAATCTACCTGTTCAATTTAATTTTTCATGTAAGTGTACCTAAGTCAGCAAAGACATCAGTAGCACAGGTTCCTTGTCGCTGTTTTCAGAAGAGGGAAATTGCACCCCCGTTATTAAACCCTTAGCTTGTGAACTCTCAGAAGGATTAATTTCCCCCCTGATCCCCCTCAGCACCCCAGTGCCACATCCAGCTGACCCAGTCAGACAGGGACTCTGCTAGGTGGAGAGGCGAGACAGAGCCCTGCCCAGCTTAACGGCATCACGCCAGATGGAAAACGTCTGGATTTACAGATTGTGGAAAAGCTTATTAGAAATAGTCTCACAGTGAGGTGAGACTTGCCTGAAATTCTGCACTTTAGCAGCTTTGATATTTAATTTTTTTTATAGAATGCTACACAACATCCCATCTCTTAATTATTGGAGCCCCACTAGCGGCGTAACAGAAATAATCCAGAAAGGAGTGCAACAGGTAAGTCTATTTCTATCAGGTCTCTGTACCTTCTCCCTCTCTCACATACAGTTGCTTAGGATTAAGGTTTAATATTCTCTTCTTCCTCTTCTGCCAGATATAGTACCTCAGTCATCATCTTGTTGAACAAGTCCTCTCAAATTGCAGTTGGAACACACTCTGTAAAACAACAAATGCTTTCTAAATCACTTGAAAATCAAGCAGCAGCAAAGACTCTGGGGTGCACAGTAGCAAAGATGTGTCGGTATCGTGGCACCTGCCTGTTTAAAACCCACAAGAGGAGAAATGAGACCTGAAATTCTGTGTGATTCAGTTTCGAGGTTAACCCAGCCTGCGCTTGCGAGAAAAGCTGTGCGACTATATGGAGGACAAATGCTTTTGCAATACAGTGAGGGCTGCAGGGTGTTTAGAACGCACCACCCAGTGGTAGAAAGCTACATCGACATTTATGAGTTAATACCGCACAGCTTTACGCGGGCAATGAATAATTTCCACAACTGCTTTCTTTTCTCACACGCTTCAAGAAAGACAAAACCAACATTTTCATTAAACTGTATAATAACTCACACAAAAATAAAGAATACACCTGAGCCTAAAAAGAAAAAAAAACCACAACAGTATGCACTTGGTACAATCAATGTATGTAATTATCCATCTGAAATCTAACACATTTCATCTGTATCCTTTGCTCTTTCCAGGGCGCTATTAAATTGTCCCAATCCCGATTGCTCTCACCGGAGATGCCTTCATTTCCCAAAGGCAGAAACACAGTTCTTACCATTGGGAAACTGGAGAACACACTTTGGAATGATGTACAAGGATCAGATATTACTGCTGTTATTCTGTATTAAATTGGACTTGCTAGTAAAGCAAATCCTCAAGGCTAGGCATCCCTATATATTGTGGAAGACAGGCTTAGGAATGAAATGTCTGCGCTTGTGTTCATCTTTAATAATAATGTGGTAAGAAACAGTCAATATTCTGAAGCACAGCAAACTGTGTTTGTGCACGACCGAGCACAGGGCCTGGTTTTGCACTTCTGGGAAGGTTTGAAAGTGAAATCAGGAACTACAGAAGAGGAATGCGGCATATTCCCCCAAAACCCAGAGCATCCATGCACCTTTCAGAAGAAGGACTTCACCCTGGAGACACCCACAACTCACTTGATGATTGGTAGTCTCCACAGAGTGATTGCCAAGGGTCTCAACAGTTTAATTAGCACAAAGTGCCCCTTTTGGCATCAGTCTAACAAAGCAGTCACATTTCACATGGACAGCAGAGAGCAGAAGCATGTGTTTGGACAATCCTCACCCTAACGTGAACTCATAGGTTGGTTTTAAACCTAAAGAAGGGACTGCATTCTCCCTAACCAAACAGAAGTTGGCGTCCTTTAGAGGGAGTGTTTATACCACCAGGCGCCGCAATCTGAGACCACAGACAGGCAAAAAGAAAGAAATTAAGTTTATTCCCAAAACAAGAGCATTTTCCTTTAATGCCCCTGAAAAAGCAGACACTGAACTTCAAAATCCAGACATTGTGGAAGAAGTTGCACCTATCAGAAGTGCAATACGTCAAGTCCCAGTAACTTCATGGGAAAGGATTTCCCCGTTTCACTTTAGCATGACAAAGCCCCCCATCAGAGGCTTTTCCAGGAAATGAACAGGGTAAAAATGGAATGATATGGGAATAAGCAGATGGCTCACACAGCAAAGGAAGGTTATTAGCAGGATATAAAATCATCTGTGCTGATAACACAGTCATAAGTTATCTGGAAAATGAGGTGGACATCATGATGCAGAACATACACAATTATTCAGGATGACCAAATTCAGCTCTCGCAGCTAGAATTACACATGGATCTCAAAAAACTGAGTGGTAAGAGAGGGAAATGAAATATTATGTGCAAAATAAAGTGCGTGAAGGGGATTATTCTTTACTGTACCTACACAGTGATGAGTTCTGAAAGAACACTTATTACACAGGGACGAGATCCTGGAAAAACTGCATCCAGTCCACAGTCATGAAGGAAGAGGGAATTAGTTATTGGGTATTATGGAAGGAACTAAGAATAGAAAACATCCTGCTTTATAAAATCAGCGTGGCAACTGTATCTTGAACAGCAAAACCCCAGTAACCCTAACTTACTAAGACACATTAGAAAGAGGAAAACAGATACTGTGTTAGAGGACTGCTTGGTTTGTTGCCTTATGGCAGCTGGGGTTTTTTTTAATCCATATAAACAGCGCTAAATATTTGCACAGTCATTAAAGAGGCTGCATCCATAAAACCCCGAGGAACGGTAATCAACACACTTCAACTGTTACCCACCAGTTGGAACAACACTTGCCTTGACCTGAATTTCTTGCTAGGCTGGGCAGTCAGGTTTTGAATAACCTCCCATCTTTCACAATCGTCACAGCTCATGCCAGTGGAGTGGCAAGAAGAAGTTGTAGATAAGCAATATTTTGGCAGTGGACAGAGGATGAGGAAGAGTAAAGGCTAAAGTCTTTGCTTGTATATTAGTATACGCAGCACAGTACGGGCTGCAGAGAAGTGCGCTGTCTCTGACATGGGATCTATCCAACTACCGGTGAGTATCTAAGGTAGACATCCACATCAGAGCAAGCCGCAAGTTCCTCGTGATGGTACAGCAAGAGTAGAGGACTTCCAGTGAGTAGAGTCAATGGAGATCTCCTTTCATAAACTACGTTATGTCAAATGATTCATAACTTCAACTCCACTACCTGCGAGAGGCAAGACAACTTCCTCAGATGGGCACTCCTCAAATTAGCTAAGAACAGCCCCACACGAAGTGACTCAAGACATACAGACGATACTGTTAGAGGAAGTTGAGAAACGAGTTGCTGTATGTATGCAGTTACCGTGCAGCAACACAGTTAGATGCAACTCCCACCCTTCTCGGAAAGCTGGCAGATTTGCTAGAGTTCTCTAGAAACTACCTAGTAAACACCAGTTATTCCTCAGCCAGGAAAAACAGTCTCTCCAAAACCCAACGCTGACTTACCAAAAGTAACAATTCTCAGTATGATTTCCTTTTAAAATAAACAAACAAACAAACGAACACCAAGCCCTTTTTTTTTTTCCTGTTATATTTATTGTTCTTTTGGGAGGCACAATGGAAATTTCAGCTTTCGCTCATTTTCTTTTCCCTTGCAAAACAGCAGGGTACAGGTTACAGCCCTCAATCCACAACCAGTATATACTTCAGAAGGTCACCAATTAAATTTTCACATTTCCTGATGATAAAAGAGGCACATGTGCCAGACAGCAGCAGTAGCTGAAGAAAGAAGTTTAAGCCATACTTGCTTAAAAAGCTGCACTGACTGCTATTTTAAGGCAGGTTTGGTGAAGGTTTGAGAGGCAATTTCCTCAGAAAATGAAAAGAATTTTGCCTACAGAAATACATTAACTTTGATTGAAAAGAGGCTTTGAGAAAATACTTTATCAGTGTGAAATTATATTGCTGTTACACTTCCTTTAGTTAGAAAGACATTAATCTTTTTGTTCAGAATTCAGACTTCTTAGCTATTCCTTTACCTTGCAGGAATGGCACAAAAGGCAGGCAGGTAGTGATGCTTTATTGTCACAAAAGGCAGAAGTTTCTCAGGGAATTAGTAATTCAGGGAACACTGCAATCTCCAGAACCTCTCAGGCTGTGTTCTCGATGATAACAGCAATACCTTGTCCACCACCAATGCAAGCTGACCCAACCGCGTATTTCCCACCACGACGCCTGTACGGAAAAAGTAACGGTGAAAATTATTTACATTTGTGAAACCATAGTAGCTGTCGTCCTGATTTTATGAAAGGAAATTAGCTATCAACTACGTACTACTAAAGCTGACATTTTAGAATGTGTATGCTCTTCTTTTTCTAGAAAATATATCATGAAGCCTCAACTGATGTTGAAATATTTCTGTAGAAAAACAAGGAGTTGCAGGTCTGAGTCTTTTACCATCTAAAAGATAGCACTTGATACTGTTCTTAGGAATACAAAATGGCAAGGAATGACATTACGGCATACTTGTGGTTTCAACACATAATAAAAATGGCTTAAGTAAAATAAAATTTTATTGCCAAGGTAGTTCTTAAGAGCTGAAGTTTTCTACACCCACACTTCAAGAAACAGATTTCTGCAAGGTGCAAATTAACTGAGGCTTTGTGGTTGCACACCAATATAGTGTTGCAAGTACAAGCAAAAAGATACAGTGATCTCTGCCCTGAGGGGGGAAAAAAAAAAAAAAAAGAAAATTCACATTAAAATGGTGCTAAGCACCTCAAGTAAGCCAAAAGAGTCACAATTTCTGAAAATGAACTAAAGGAGAAAGAAGATGATGACAAAGCCTTTTAAATGCATCCTGTTAAGAAAAGAACAGACTTTTCTCAAAGGCCATTTAAATAAAGGAAACCTTCCCGCTGACTACTGTGGGCCTGGATCAGATTTAGAGGAAGAAAAAAATCCTGTAATGGTAACAGAATGGAATAGGAGGCAAACCGCAGGACCTGGACTACAGCACAAAGGCAACTAATTTGTACAGAAGCCAGTACACTTTAGTGTGGAAAGTTTTAAGCCAGTGGACTGGAAGATTTTAGGCACACAGTATCCACACTAAAAATCTTTTGCAGGTGTAAAAACATCAGAACTATATTCAGCAGCAGCAGCTATCGGCTACGTACATACCTTAATTCATGAACCAGATGAGCTGTGATCCGTGACCCTGAAGCACCCAAAGGATGGCCTATAGCGATGGCACCTCCGTTGACATTGGTTTTTTCAGGGTCAAGGCCCAAAACTTTTTCCACAGCTAGATACTGAGGTGCAAATGCCTCATTCACCTAAAATGTTAGAGAAACAATACAACCGTTCACAACTTTCCACACAAGCTTTCAGCAGCATGTGTGCACACAAGATTAAACAAGGTGTGCTTCTTCTCCGGGTCACTTTGCTTTCCTAAACACAAAGTTTAATATCTTTCTTAATCATACTCAGACAAAATACAAATTGTCAGGCCAACCCAATGTAAATTCAAATCCTTCTGGCACATGTGATACAAAGTATGTAGTATATTTTATTTTAAGAAGGCATGGTATATTCTGATTTAATGTGTTCACGAAGAGCCTGTTTCTCTGACTAAAAAAGGCCTTGTTCACAAATGGAGAAGTGTGACTAACTTAAAACATTAACAGTCCAGCCAACAGAGTAAAACCTCATGTCACATGAGGCTATTTTTTGTTCCGTGGAATGCTATCACGTCATTTGCAATTTTCACGTGCCTGAGATTTTTGTCATGACATTTTTGTCATGACTGTGCAGCTGTGTGGTAGAACCTAGATGGACAGAGGTCAGGCGGGCGAGCTAAAACAGGTGGGCTCCGGGCATGCAGAAACACCCACCTTGTGATGACGGGCTACACGTATGAGTAGAACGTTTCTGCTAAGAAGATCAGGAGTAACCTCACTGTTTATGTTAAAACTCCTTACCTCTACCAAATCCATGTCCTTCAGGGTCAATCCTGCTTTCTTCAGAACCTCGGTAATTGCAGGTACAGGGCCTATGTGTAAATTGTATACATGGTTAGTTAAATAAAAAATAAAATAAAATAAAGGCTTATACACATGTTATACAAAGGATAGCTTCATAAATTCTCATCAGATCCTCTCACATGAGCCCCTGTGCAGCCAAAGAATTCTGGATATGCCACTCACCTGCTTTATTAGCTGGTAAGAGAACTCCCAAACTCACAACTATTTGGCAGGCTCCTCGACACACTGCCAGGGAAAGCTAGGAGGGTCACTACTGCTGCACAGCTATGGTGGTAAACACACGCATAGCTTTCAAGTCAAGAGAACTGAAAGTCCCCAGCCAAAGAAAAGAACTTCGTGACAGTTTTGAGGCATTCTCTTTCCCAGTGCTCCTGGTTCGGCTTATTCTTTCCTCACAACTTGCAGCCTCCAGGTGTACAAGAAAGAAAAGGGCAGGCTGTTCTAGAGTTTGCTGGTCACGGGTTTAGTTACGGGTATCGTTGTTTTGGTGTTCTTAATATAATTTCTCTGAAAATCTCCTAGTCAAAAAACCTAATAATAAAATGTTCCCTTGGACCCAGGTCTCAGCCAACTGAAGACAGCAAGATTATTTTTTTGAGAATATTACAGAGTTTGGCAATAAAGCTCTTCTCTGGAAGAAAGCTGACATCTACGATGTAGTATAATCCGCTAGGGGAGATTAATCTCAAAGCACAGCAACCTCAAAAAGGAGGCACTCAAAGAGAATTTGAAAGAGATAATTAGATATAAGCTTGTAGGACAAAGATATCAAGATGTTAGATGGCAGCTGATCATCAGACAAAAAACCCCAATGCTAAAACGTTAACAATCCTAAATGCTATCTCACTACCGAAAAATGAAAATTCAAAGCTCGAAGAATAAAAACCATAAAAATAAGTAAATGACCGAAGAGACAGAAAAATTAAAAGAAGGGCCCAGTTCAAAGCTCAGTGAATTATTAGAAAGCCTCGGGCAGTTTAATACTAGACTCTAAATGCATCTCATTACAGAGAGATTTTAGTATGCTTGTTACGCGTGAGAGTAATGGGAGGGTCTCATGTGGACAATACAAAGACCATTAACGACAGACAACTAGACTTTCCCCCCCACACCTTTTCTCCCTCTTTATTTTTTAAATAATGAATTCTCTCCCTAGACGTTGTGCGGCAGGACTCCCTATCACTATCTGGATGTGAAAGGGCAGTTGCTCAGTCTGAGCTCCTGTTCTCAGATCTGTTGCTGTCATGTCGATGAATCTCATCTGGTCCTTTTGAGTTGCTGGGGACAAGCTGTGGCGTTAAGGAGTTACGATACTAACTGTTTCTCCATATAATTTATGAAGTTTTTAAACAAGCTAAAAGAGTTGCCTGACCTAGAAAGAATGGTCTAGTTTAGAAAGCACAATGACAGCATGAAGTCTAGCGAACGAAACCCTCCCTCTACATTTGCTTTGAAGGTTGTGTTAGTCAGATAGTCTGATCAAGAAAACAAATCTGACAATGCTTCATTTGCATTTCTACTGACACATGGAACAAGTCCACAATGACCTCTCTGAGCAGAATGGCAGAAAGGAAAAGCGATGCTGGGATACAATGCTGTCTACAAACTCAACAGAAGGGAAAAATCCTGGGGCATCTGGATTGGCTTTGAGGGTTTGTTTGTGTTAACAGCTACTTGATTAGGAAGCAGAAAATATGGGTTTAAAAAAAGAGAAGTAGTTGGTTTGCCAAAATAGTACCTGAACAGACGCGTATCCTGGAATCCAATCTTAGCTTGAGCAACTGAGTAACTGCTGAGAGGTGTACACCTAGGCAATACTCTTTCAGGAAAAGTTTACAGGAAACTAAAGGGAATTTCAGGAGAAAAGTGTTTCTAAAAAGATCAAGAGAGTGCCTATTTTCTTGAGTTACTAACAGAGAGAGTAAAAAAGGGGGAAAAAAAGGTGCCTGTGGGACTATAGTTCAGTGCTAATTCTATAGGTCAGGCACTGGACATACGTTTTCAGTCAAACTGAGGAATAAGTGAGTCCCTCTGCGTAAGAGGGATGGACTGATGCCGCGGAACGGACAGTCTCTCTGTAGTAAGCCACGCAAACATCTTCAAAGCTACCAGACTCAGCACACTGCAACCTCCCTTTCTTTCCTTTACAATGCTCAACACAAGAATATTTTAATGTTGCTTCCTGCTATGAAATAACGTGCTTAATTGCAACTTACCAATGCCCATTATGGAAGGGTCACAGCCAGATGAGTGATAGGCTACTATTCTTGCCAGAGGAGTAAGATTGTGCTTTTTAAGCGCTGATTCACTGGCGATGATGACCGCACCGGCTCCGTCACACACCCCCTTGCAGTAAGAGAGAAAAGCATTCTTAGTGGAGAAAATAAAACAAACAAAAAAACCCCCACATGTGAGACTAAATATGCCCCTCAAAAAAAAGCTTGAATCCAAGACACTACTACTACCATTTAACAGACAATTGTATTGGTTTTTATTCAAAACAACAAACCACAATCTTTCACTATTATGTGGACTCTTAAAGACAGATGTTTAATTAATTTCCATGTTTTAGAAAAGTAAAATACATTTTTGCCACTTAAAGTCTCCCTTACCCTAGAAATATCATTCTGTAGACTTGCAAGGACACTATTAATATTGGATAACGTATGCACTATTAATTACAAAAGATACTTTACAGGCACCCATACCTACTGTGGCTATGATCTATTTTAGGCAGGAATTCAGACTATATGATCACAGTGGGCCTTCTGGCCCAAAGAACATTAATCAATTGATTAGGATAATGACTGTAAGAGGAACAGTCTGTAATGACACGCTGCTAAGCACCCAGTCTGCTCTGGGTGAGAGCACAATGTGGTTTGGACAACAGATGATATGAATTGTGGCACAAAGACGAGCAGCAGCAGCATGGCCGGTATTATAATGCATGATTTGTAAAGCAAATCTTCAGTAATTATTGAAAGCAGAATGGCTAATTCTACATAGCCACTGCAGGTATCAAGCGCATAACTCAAGGCTGAGGAGGAAGTGTCAACGCCTCACTAAAAGAACAGTGACAATCCCCAGAAGCAAATTTTAGGACGGAGGAGCAGACTGAAGGAGCCCCTGCCATCTTGGGGCTGGAACAGTCAACCACGGGTGTTCAACTGCAGAATTAGAAATCGTTTTCATCAGGCTGCTGACAGCCATCAGGGGCTCAGCTGGACATAAACACAGTGACAATAAATTTGGAGAACCTTAGAGGTGACACTTTCACAACGCAAGGCTTTGACGTACTCACTGAAGCATTCCCAGCAGTCACCGTTCCATCCTTTTTAAAGATAGATGGGAGCTTTGCCAGTTGTTCCAGAGTGGTCTGGGGTTTTGGGTGCTCGTCCTTTTGCATATTTTCTTTCCCCTTTTTCGTTTTCACTTCAATTGGTGCCATCTCAGCATTAAAGTAACCAGCATCATGAGCTGCAACCACAAAAAGGAAAATAAAAGGACTCGGATAAAAATATCAAGATGATTGCGCAGCGTGACCAATAATCCTATTTTCATGTGCACACAACTTTTGCTCTATTTTAACCAAGAGTTCAGGGACAGTACTGTTTATGCTTTATTTTGCTTGAATAGGCTGGCTGGTGTTTTATTGTTTGTTTGTTTTTTTAGAAACCGGGCAAAACCTCTACAAATAGATTCTCAAACTTCTCCAAAGAAAGTCTCAAATATTAAAGTGTTATTTCAGCTATAGATAACTGAACTCTTCTTTTTGTTTTGTTTTTTTTTAACCACTAGATTTATTTTTGGTACACATGTCCCTGCATTTTGCTTTATTCTACTCTATTCTATTACCAGAGGGACAACAAGCTGTAAATCTCGCTCAGAGGAACGTGGGAAAAAATCCTGAGCCACATTTTCTCTGTCGATAATCAGCATAAGCTATCGTATATAATTTAAAATGCTGTCCAAGCTGCTCCTCCACAGGATCTCAGAGTCAAGTCATGATTTTAGAATGGGATTCAGCTGCCTAAACAACCTGAGACGATTCAATGAGACATTGTAGGTATCTAAGAGCATCTGGCCACGTCACGTAAGGTGACATTAGAGGCCAGTATTCAGGCAACTAAACGCTACCTTTTGCATCCACAATGTTGATGTGAACACACAGATTTAAAACCAAACCAACTCCCTATCTCCCAAAACTGTAGCAAGATTCCCAGCCATTTCACATCATTCCACAAATGCAACTCTAAGGGATTTAAAACTGAGAAACTGAAATTGCCATATCTGATGGTTTTTAGCTATCTCTGAACTTTCTCAATAAATTCTACAAAATCTTCTTGTTTCCTGATTAGGTCTCTCTTTAGTGTGGAGTAAGATGAACTGGTCCTAACAAGCAGAAATAAAAACAGCAAGGCAAAATCCTAGAAAACAAGACAGAAGCAAAAGCCTCTTCAGGGGCACGATTTCTAGCAAAGGCTCCAGGAATGGCAGGAGTTAGTTAACTATGATCAGCAGGGAAGGTAACACAGGACTGAGAAAAGTTACAAAAAGCGTCGCCACACCCATTGTAAAAAATAGAAAATCTTCCTTCAAGAGTAGCAGCTGTTAAAAAGCACCATCATTAGAATGTTAAAGTATGCTTAGATCTTGCCTTTGTATGTTCAGCTTTGGGTTGCAATGTATGTTGAAGTCCCAGGGCGACCACTATATGTTCTACTGTTTACACCATCAGTTCCCAGTAGTCTAATACCCCTGAATTATGGCTTTGGCCATGCAAACCACCCAGAGAACAGTTTGAACAACTATCTCCTCTTCAGATTCCATCTGTTCTAACTGTTCAAAGGTTGTAGAATAGCATATGGCTTGCAAAAGAAATTTAAAAAGGATTTAGATCAATTACAGCACATGCTGGCATGCAAGAAGGATGTGGGTCGCTGTGGGAGAGGACTGTTCTGGCAGTGAAGTGGAAAGAAAGGAGAGGAGTCATGTCCCATGCCTGGGACAACGCTACTCTGCTGCGGGGAAGACAAGGGCAAGGCATCCCACCAAAGGGGCATCAACAAGCCACATTCATGAACATGAGTCTGGTTCAGGCAGGAGGTGACATGTCACAGGCCAACGGCATTTGCTGCCTGAACAGCTATTGAGTGTCTGCTGGGAAGACGAAGCAAGCCAGTGGAAAGTGACTTGTTACTTAACCTGCTGATAGGCACAACACCTAACTCAGCATATTCAAAGTCAAACCCCCAAGGAGTGGGCTACTTGTATCACAAAGCAAAAAAACCCATGAATTACAGTATCTGCAAATCAAAAGACAAATTACAAGACCCACGAGCTACACAAAACTTAAAAATACTCTGAATCACTGTTAAAAACTGACTAGACTTGAAACTAGTATTTTAACAACACTTCCATTCCTGAATTTACTAACCAGCTTTGCATCTCTGTTGCGTTTTGAACGCGTATCGGTCGCAGTCCTCTCGCGTGATGTTGTACTTTGCAGCCAGATTTTCAGCTGTAATCGCCATCGGTATTTTAACATGCGTGTCTGTTAGAGCTGCCCACAACGTGTCTTCCAACTGCAGGGAACATTACGAAAAGAAAATTATCAAGCACAGAGATATTACCATTTATTATTGACAGTTTCTAATTATTCAGCAGCCTCTTGGAAACTCTCTTTGTAAAATTAACTCAGGTTACCTACAGATATTTTATTTAATTTAGAACAAAGCAGTATACAAGTTCTTGCGTGTTATTTCCATTAATCTACATTGTGCTCTAGCGTGGTTCTTTCCACTCATATGTGGCACTGAGAGGTTTGTGAAAAAACTACTGTTCTTAGCATTTCAGCATATTCCACTGCATGGATTATTTATTAGAGACTTATGAGAAAACACACCTGTCTTCCTCGTTACTGAGAAGGAAAGGTGAGGAACAGCCAAAAGGCGCAGCAGCCTATTGATTCTTTGGCTCTTTATCTACTGTCAGGTAAAATCTCCTTACTTGAGTCAAAGGTTTCTGTGGTTAAAACATCTCAAGTGAGAAAATACCCAAGTCTAACTTCACTTAACCTGATAAAGGCCAGCCCAGTCAGTTCAGATGGGGTTTGTCATCTCTCTGTTACCAGTAAAGTTCGGCAAGATAAATCACTCATTCACCTGCAACTGTATAATTCAATTATCTTCATGATAAGAACTTAGCGGCACCTACGGAGACTCATTGTTATCAGCAACCTTGTGAAGGTGTTCTCTGTAGGAACTGAGGCTTGGTCACAGTGCCACACAAGACTCACGGTCGAGCACACTTCATATTCACCATCATCATCATGGAAAAACAGCACAGAAAAAAACCCAAAGGGCTGAAACACTGAAATATCCCAATTTAGCGTTTTGATGTCGGTTATGACCCACTGAGTAAATGCTAATTATCCCAGCAGAACTCGGTCCTGCTGCAAATTTCCCCACAGTATTCACTAAGGATTTATCTTCAGAAGAAAATGTAAAAATAATTAATCTGTCAATAGATTTAACTTCAAGTTTCCACTTTTAAATTTGAGAGATGCTTACAACTTGGAGGTATACATGTTCTTTACCCGTCTATCTACCCATTGCTAGTCTTACTATCTTTACCTAAACTGGCTCTATTTCACAGCCTCTGGCAAATTTTTATATTATATACAGTATGCCGATGGGATGTACCAAGTGAAGTAATTTTGTGTCTAAGAGTTTATTGATATGTTTAACGTGGAACAGGAATTCAAATGTGGTTTTGGAAAAGCTACACAACTTGCATGCTTAACAAAATTGCCTGAACCTACTGTTTTGATAATGTGTGAATACTGGATAAATGCTTTGAACAACTAAATCGGGACCTGATCTCCAATAATTCTATTTGCAAGGATATAGTGACTCTGGGCCCAATGCTTTACGTTGCTCTGTAAAAATTACTTTATTCAGCGAAAAAAAAGAAGTAAAAAGAGTACTATACCTTGAGTTCTGCTCCTAATCTGGTTCCAAATCGAATGTTTCGAACTGCATAAGGAGCCTGGCTCATATTTTCAGCTCCACCACACAGAACAACTTCCGACTCATTAAGGCAAATTTCCTGTTAACAGAAAAACAAAACAGATCTAGGATTTAGTCTGCTATTTTTGTAAGAGAATAACAACCGTTTTAGAAAAAGACCTCATCACCTACAAAGCCGCACACAGAGAACGAACTGATGCTTAGCCACGTGTATTATTTATGAAGGGTTTACCCTTTTATTAAGATTGGGGTCTGTCTCTTTCATTACGTGTTCCTTCTTCCTCCTTTCAGCCAGGAATGATTATATCAATGAGGGAGGAAGAGAATATGGGTGCACACATATGACAGGACTGATAAACAAAGCCATTAAACATCTGCATGCTTGTGTGGTTAGGTTCACAGATGGTTAAGCGCTTTTTTCTTTTGAGCTCCCAACCTTCTCAAAAGGAACACAAATTAAACCTCAAAGCCTTGTGATTCTAAAAAAAAAAAAAAAAGGGAAATCATTTTAGAAAACATTCGCCAGGTAAGCTGCGAAAAGAAACCCCCAAAATGCACTAATTCATCATTGGCAAAGTGCACAGAACCTAATAGCCCTAATTACTAAACGCACCATCAGACCACTCAAAAATTCTGCTTCCTTAAAACGATTCACTCAGTTGGACAGTTAAGGGTATTTGTGTACTGGAATGGAAGCAGATTAAATTATCTTAATATGCATTTGAGATGACTAGTTAGTAATTAGTATGACTGCTTTGTAGTAATACGTGCTGAGATGCTTCCTATAGTTACCAAAAAACTTTGTGCACATTTAAGCAGCTCAGAATAGAAGCTGCAGCTTTGTTGTGTGCCAGAGAAATACAGAAACATTAGCTGCATTGATGAAATGCCATCTTTGGAAGAGACCTCCCAACCATATTTTCAATATAACGGTCAAATTCCCCAAAAGAATTTTTCAGTGTAAACTAATGTATGTATAACCTTTGCAGAAAGCACTAGAAAAAACAGCCAGATGGATATTATTGTACATATGTAACCTTAACTCTACATTGTCTTCCACAATTTTTTCCTTTAGGGGATCAGATCTAAAATAATTTGCCAGCCAATGAAAACTTTTTGTAAAAAACACCTATGTGGTTGCTCAAATATTCATAAAATACCCTTTCATTTCGTAAAGTTTAGACCACTGCTAGTCACAGACCACTGGTCTGTATGAACAAATGAAATAAAAATCACTGTACCATCTTACTCAGTGGTTTTGGCCAACTGCTCAAAAGTAGATGATTTTCTTCTATTTTAGAAGAAGTGATGCTATAGATTAGCTAACCCATGAGAGGGTTTGGATCTTTGAACAAAAAGATGCTTAGAAAGCACAGGCTGCTGCTTACGTAGCTAGGCGAGAATATAAACAATGATCAAAAGGTGAAAGCTTTCTGTTGTGTGTCTGATTCCCAGTAATTCCAACTCATGCAAACAGGATCACAGAATGCAACTATTGCACAGCTGAGCTCTGTTTCACTTGTTGCATTCCTTATATTAAACTCAAAATAGCTACAATGATGATTTTTAAAACCAACCACAAAATATGGCACTGTGGAGGCTGAATTCTTGCACAAAACCATGCAGGACAATAGGAAGTCTCTACCAGTGGTAGCTAAAAATCCATAAGACGACTCATCCCAAACACAAAGTACACGTTTACACACCTCTCCTCTTACGTTAACAGTCTGATAAAGGTTACAACTAATACAGAAAAACAGAACCTTGTACCTGACATCCACTGGCAATGGACTGGAAACCAGAGCCGCAAAGTCTGTTGACAGTGAGGGCTGGAACTGGGACAGGAACTCCCACACGTAAACCAACATGTCTTGCAATATAAATCGCATCCGCGGCGCTCTGCGGACAGAACAAATAGGAGGTTTTGTTACACTCTAATTTCTTTGGAAAGTAAAAGTCTTGATGAAAACTCAGAATGGTGTAATTGTAGCATTGATAGAAGATAGCGTATGCTCAACAGAAATCCTATTAGTCATAAGAAGCACTTTGATTCACTTCAAAAAGACACCACCCTATATGATCAAAAAGGGCTAATATCCATTAATATCCATTTTTATATTTAATATCCATCTTAATATCCATTTTAAAGAAACTCTGTGTTGTAAAGACTAGACAACAGGCCAAAAACAGGACTACAGATGTTAAGACTGAAGTCAACAACTTAATAGTCTTATGTTGTCCCTTATCCTTTATTTTCAAACCAACACACAGAGAATGGTCTAACATAAGACCAAATCCTGCCTGGCAAGCAGCAATTATTTCACGGTAAAATACAGTTGCTCAGACTGACAGGGAAAGACCTCCCCCAGAAAACAGGCAGTGTGGGAAATGCGGAGATGCCACTGCTGCTTCATAACCACTTTGCGAAATTTCATAACTGTGATGTTCTTACTGGACACCGGCCTGTTCTAACAATGAAATCTCATTCCTCCAAAGCTTTGCAAAGATGGTTCTATCTCATTTCTATTTGAGAAGCAAGTACCGCACACAGAGCAGTTTGCTTCAGAACCCATCACTTTAATAAGTCAGGCTCCAACATGAGACGAAAGAAAACTGATGAGGCTTCTGCACTTCAACTACTGAGTCAGCAGATGACGGTAAGCACAGAATAAAAAATTGAACCAGCACTGCTATAGGTTTGTAATGGATCTTTTCCAAACAGAGAGAACACTTACGCTCTTGGGGATCATGCCCTACGCTAACACGTGTTACAAAGACAAAGTTCTGTGCACGATGCTACTTTCCAATACAAGTTCAGAAAAAAATAATTTAATCAAGCCACTCCTGCTGAAGAAGGGGAGTTTAAAATGGTCATACATTCATAGTTATTTAAACTTCATCATACAATATTTGAAAGGAGTCCAGGACTAAAAGAAGAAAATCTATCAGGATGGGGAATTATGATGCAAAAGAAAAGAAATATTTCAACATGAAAAGACTTTTTTTTTTTTATTAGGAGAAAGCTATTTTTTATGTGACAGCATTACAAGAGATTTGGATGCTGCAATACTTTTTCTCTAGGCCACAAACAGTTCTTGCAAAACCTAAAAAGTTGAATACAAGAAGCCGAGATGGTAGCTGTAGGAGCCAGAAGAATCAAAAGCTATTCTTTTGGCTCAAAATCCTTAAGAAGGATTACTGCACGTTTGTTCGCTTATTGTGAAAATTGCCAGGTATTTGTTTCTTCTGCATCCTTGAAATGCTCAGTGCAAAATAACACTGCCTACCCTTAATAAGGCTGAAGTCAGAATACAAAACAAAACCAGAAATGCTCTTTGTTGTCTTGTCTAAAACAAAGACGCTAATCTAGATATGTGGATAACTGTAGTTTTGCAATGCTGGTGCCCTGAATACGATAGCATCTACATCACGTCGTCTTTGGAAAAGATATGATTGTCCAAGTAGCTCTGTCAATCAAGGCATGTATCCTTCCAGCTCAAAGTAACCTCCCATTCACTCGAAAAAAACTCTATAGAAAACTCAAGGTAAATGGATTCAAATCAGTTACAGCCTCCAGAAAGAAATGGTTTTATTCGATAGAGTGAAAACTCACTGGTCATTGAGCTACACAGCTCGGGCCATTAAAATAGGAAAAACGTACCAGGGACCACCAACTAACCACTTAATGAATCAACATTTTTTAGATCAGGTAGTGTAAACTACCTTTGGTACTGAGAAAAGCAAGGTCAGCCTTGCTCCCAATAGTATCACAAATCATGCAGGGTATGTCGCTTAAACACGAACAGGAAACACTACACGATAAACGCTACTTACCCATTCCACCTCCACCCCTTTGGTTTATTCTTGGTTGCAGAGCAGAGGTAACTATCTATAGGACCACACCAAAGGAGACGACTGAAATAATCACCGATCAGCAAATTTTCCATGCTACCAACCTGCATGACACTGCCAACGACGACACTGTCAATCATCTCAGGAGAGACCTTGCCAGCAGCCAGCGCAGCTCGAGCGGCATGTTCTGTCAGATCGGTGGCTGTGAAGTCCTTCAGCAAACCTCCATAGGTCCCGAAAGGAGTTCTCTTTGCTGCGACGATGAATACACCTGCAAACGAAGCAAGAGTTACCGAGACATGAAAAATCTAACAGAGAGAAAATCACCAAGTCAGCCACAACTGGACCACACCCTAAATTCACAAATAAATATAGACATGTGAAGCCACGCAGTTCAAGATAAATAAGGATATATAGCGATACTTTAGACTGGGATGGTACGCAGAATGAATGGATAGAAAGAAAAGCTGGGAAGATTCCAAAAATACCTCTTTTCCACAAAGAGGTTTGAAAAAAACCAGGCAGTTTGGATACCAGGCAGAGAAAGGAGGCTGCCACACCACATCAGACATCAGTGCTAGTGTACTAAAGGCATGAAAGTAACACCCATGAAATCCCATAGCAGACATCTGTGAAATAATTAGACAAGGAACAGTTCTTTTAAGAAACAAAGAGGCCATTCCAAAAATCAGCACATTTTTGTCTTATACTCTGAAAGTTTTCACAAAGAATAATAAAAAAAAAAACAATAAAGCAAAACAAAACCCTGTTTTATATGCATTTTAACTTTGATTCCTTTAACTTAGGAGGAAAAATACTCCCTAATTAAAAAATTCATGCTATTTCCAGAATGATATAGGTCATCTAAACTGGATTAGCATCAATCTTCCAGTTTTGGAGAAGAAAATCCAGTTTTCGACAGACAGGAGAGCGTGTACAAGCATGTGTGTACAAATGCATTGGCCAGAAGTAGCTTATATGAATTTCAGCTTGGGAGAAGCTGCCTCTGGACCAAACCGAACGTCTACTGACTGCTGGGCACAGCGTCTCTCTGCTTCTGCGGGTAGAAACAAGTGGGAAGCAGCCCATGAACTTTCCCCCAGTTGAAGAACAGAGCTCACGCCCCCTTCCCTACAGCGTGCCACAGCTATTTTAAGTAACGCTAGAAGGATATACACAGATATAAGAATGGAGGCAAATGAAAATGCCTGTTGATGAAGCCACTCACGAAGGCTGCTTTCAGGCCCTCTGTCAGGGGCCGGGCGATCCATACTCTTTGGCTTGTTTGTCGGAGGGAGGGTGCTCCTCCGTCTCCCACATATTTGGACCCCAGCCCACGTGATTTACAGAAAAGGACGTTCCAAACTGGCGAAGGTCAAGCCTGCTCCGCTGACAAGGACTTGACCACAACGTTGGGATCTCAAACCAGCAACGAACAGGCTCAGAAGATCCTCTGGGAGATATCCTGAAGTAGACCAAGAACTGCAGCTTAAGGATAGGGATGAATGATGAAACCAACGTGGTTTTCAAAGCCATGAAGATAGAAAAACAGAGTAACACCCTCACACCCTGATGCTGCCCATGGGCTTCTTTCTGGGGAACCCAGACGACCTTAAAAAGCAATCTTTGCTAAGGACACCACTGCTCCTCCCTTCAAACGTAGCTCTGACACACTAAATATTCAAAAACACATAAAACAAAAATCAGAATTTTTTTCCTCAAAGGGGTAATAGCTGCTAACTATTCTACATCCAAAAAGCCCACTCTTCGGGTTTTCTGGTGCAGAAGGAGCACCACAATCAGTAAAACCATGAATTTTTAAGGCTTCTGTGTATTCAGAGGTCTGAAAAGTGCCAAAGCTGATACAGCAGGGAAGGTCCTGTACCCAGGCTGGGAACTGACCCCTTGTATCGACACTGTGTGTGCTATAAACACCATCAGTTTTCACTCTTCATTTAACCATCATTCAATTGATACCAGCAAGTAACTCAATTTAATCCAAAAGAATCCATTGACTGAATTTTTTTTTACTTTGGTTGTACATATTTTTTCGAAAAAAGCTGAAAACTACTAACAGACACAAGGTGTGAACCCCTACAAGGTTTTTTTTAACAAAGGTGAGGATGCTTTAGCTGATTTATGTTTATGAAAAACAGGTGTGTTCAATACAGGCTCTGCAGAATTAGTCCCTGGGCTCTCTAAGTATTCAGGTGACAGGTTTAAACTTGGACCAGTAGTTTTCATTCAACTATCCAAAATGTATTGCATTAACAATAATTTATTGAATGTTAAGGTTGAGCCTTCATTAAATGTTAACAATACTTGTAAAAAAAAAGACCCTTAGCTCTTTTACGGATAGTCTCATGTTCCTAAGCTTATCTTCCCTGTAGCAAAGCAGGCCTTGACCCTCATCTTGCCACCACTTGCCCACTGATTCCTGTCCCTCTGTCCCTTCCAAAATTGTGCCAGCAACAGCCGATTAGAAGGCTTTGCTGTGGAGCAGCTCAGGGGCCCGACCAAGGTAAAAGACCTTGTTCCCCTCCCCTTTGGCCAGGCTGTTGGTTATCCACCTTGTTTGCTGAATCACATACACCCCGTTGCCTTACAAACAGTCCTGGGGCGAGGATGGAACTTTGCCCTTAAACCTTCCTTTCATAATAATAACAACATCTCTATCTTTCACCGAGGCTGCTGGCTGCTGCCGCTTCTTCACCACAGCACCGCGGGGCCAAAGCATAAATCAGAGCAGATGACGCTAAAACTAACCATGGGAGCTGAAGGCTAACCCAGAGTCAGCGGAAAATGAGGGGCTAATTTTCATTTGGATCAGTTCTGCACCTGTGTTCACCTTCTGGCTGCTCAATAAAACAGTAATGTGAGACTAAACGAGATGGCTAGACTGAAAAAGCAAGGGAAGAAGCAGCACCACAACCTGTGTTTGAGTTACGCTGAATTAAACTGACCAGAGAGCCATTTTCCTTAGGGTACGTTACTCCAGAGCCTGCCTAGTTTGGCTTGATTGGAGAGATGTCTACCAAATGCTACTCCCTCCACAAAACTTCAGGAGGGCAACAAGGGTGGCTGAAGTCCTGAGTGAGAAAGGACTCTACAGCCTTTGACAGCTCTTCGTAAGTCTCCATTAATTAGTACTGTCCCACATAACCATGGCAAGACTTCCAGAGTCTCTGCAATTTTCCAAGGTGATAAACGCTGGGTAAGAGCAGAACACTGAAGGCGTATCACAGAATCCCAGACTGGCAGGGGTTGGAAGGGCCCTCTAGAGATCACCCAGTCCAACCCCCTGCCAGAGCAGGGTCACCCAGAGCAGGTGGCACAGGAACGCGTCCAGGAGGGTTTGGAATGTCTCCAGAGAAGGAGACTCCACAGACTCTCTGGGCAGCCTCTGCCAGGGCTCTGCCACCCTCAAAGGAAAGAAGTTCCTCCTCATGTTTAGGTGGAACTTCCTATGCTCAAGTTTGTGCCCGTAACCTCTTGTCCTGTCACCGGGCACCACTGAAAAGAGCCTGGCCCCATCCTCCTGACACCCACCCTTTAAGCATTGATAAGCGTTGATAAGATCCCCCCTCAGTCGTCTTTTTTCCAGACTGAAGAGACCCAAATCCTTCAGCCTGTCTTCATAAGAGAGGTGTTCCAATTTGGGGCTAGAAAGGAAAGGTCACTCTGAATCCTTATCAAACACTCAATTCAGGACATCTTTTAATCTGTTTTATTTTTTTAACCACCTGCTGCCAAATGGGGATCTGCTATCACAGGTCTGAAACATTCTCTAACCCTCCAGCATTTCTCAAAAGCGCTTGGTATGAAAATATTTCTTCGTCAGATCCTATTTTGAAGGCCTAAAAAACAATGACTAACCTCCAAAAAAACTAAGGAGCAAGAACAGCGTATGAAAAATATTGCGGCAAGAGCTGTGAGAAGATCCTGAAACAGGCACAGAAAACAAACATCAAACGAGTACGGGCAAAGCTGCTCTGTGTTACCCAGCTCAGCAATGCAATACAGAATTCCTGCAACGCTGACCAGACAGGCTTTCAGCCCTGAAACCTCAAACCGTGACTTACACGTAGGTTATTATTTAGGTACAGTCTGCCAAGTAGCAAAGGGCTGTCCAATAGGTAGAAAGCCTCATTTCAATAAAATTTAACTTTGATTTTAAACAACATCAGGTATTAAAGGGCGTATTTATCTTATGCCTTATTTATCTTATGACCCCCCCAGGGGCAGAGGAGTCCCTGCCCAGGGCAGGGGGTTGGAACGAGATGATCTTTAAGGTCCCTTCCAACCCAAACCAGTCTGTGATTCTATTATTTTTTAAGCAGCACAAACTTTAAACCACGTAAAGAATAAAGTAGTTGTGTACACAAAACGCTTTTAGGAACCCTTGGAACCATCCTGCACCGTTACCGCTAATGCAGGCAGGGGGTCGATGTGACAAAAGAAACTCTCAGTCCTTCACACCTCATGTGTCACCTCAAGTGTCACTTCTAGTCACTGCACATAGACGTGGCCACTTATTGGACACATATACGCACCCTTTGCTGTACGTTTGCTCGTACCACAACGGGCTTAAGCACTGCAGAACGTCGAACACAGCATATTCAGTATATATTCAAGTAGGGCTCAATACAGACCGACACCGCGTCCCCTTCCCCACCCTCTGCCCCCAACCCGTCTGTCGCAGGGATGGCGACAGGGCAGGGACAAGACAGCGGGGAGGAAACCTCCCCACACCCCCCGGGAGGGACAGGGACGGCTTCAGAAGCTCCCCGTCGGATTTTCTGACGGACAACGGGACGGGCCCCTACAGCCGGGCCTGCCCCGGCGAGGCCCGCCCCGGGCAGGACCGCCGGGCCGCCGCCGCTCGCCTTCCCCTCAGCCCCAGCCCGCCCTCGGGGAGCCGCACCGGGCCCCCTCAGGGAGCCGTGGACCGCTCTCTCTTTCCCCCTCAGGGAGCCGTGGACCGCTCTCTCTTTCCCCCTCAGGGAACCATGGACCCACTCTCTCTGTCTCCCCCTCAGGAAGCCACGGACCCGCTCTCTCTCCCCCCCCGCCGGCTGACAGGAGCTCACCCCTCAGGAGCGCCATGGCCGCCGTCCGCCGCCCCCTCGCTCGCGCCTCACCCGCCGCACATTCGCCACGCTGGGGGCGGAGGGGGCGGGCAGGCGCGGGCGGCACTTTTTCACTTACTTAAAATTTCATACTTTTTTTTAATTATTATTATTTCACTTCTACTTGATTGGATTTCTCCTTCTTCGCCTACCTTCTTCGCCCCCGGAAAGGGCGGCGCGGGCTGTGGCGAATCGGAGGCGGGGGAAAACATGGCGGCGCGGACTCCGCGGCGTTGCCCTGGCAACGGCGGCCGCGGCGGCGGGAGGCCCGAGAGGCGGCCGGCACCGGGACCGCGAAGAGCAGCCGAGGCGGGGACCGGGGAGGAACCGCGCAAGGCACCTGAGACCCGCGGGCGGCGGGCAGGGGCGGCCCCGGGAGCCCTGAGGGCGGCTGAGGGAGGGCCTCTTCTCTCCCGGGGCTGTCACCCCTCTGCGCCATGAGGGCAGCTCCCCTCCTTCCCGAGGGGCAATGACACCCTGAGGGCCGCTCCCCTCCCTCCTTCCCGGGGCGAAGTCACCCCCCGAGGGCAGGTTCCCTCATTCCTGAGGCGAAGTCACCCCCCGAGGGCAGGTTCCCTCATTCCTGAGGCGAAGTCACCCCCCGAGGGCAGGTTCCCTCATTCCTGAGGCGAAGTCACCCCCCGAGGGCAGGTTCCCTCATTCCTGAGGCGAAGTCACCCCCCGAGGGCAGGTTCCCTCATTCCTGAGGCGAAGTCACCCCCCGAGGGCAGGTTCCCTCATTCCTGAGGCAAAGTCACCCCCCGAGGGCATGTCCCCTCCTTCCTGGGGCGAAGTCACCCCCCTGGGCACCTCACCTGGTGTTTTAATGGAGGTTTGTACCCTGTTCTTCTTTGCAGCCCCTGGCTGGCCCAGCACTGTTCCATTGCCGAGCTTTCCAACCTTTCTGGACTTGGATGGAGAAGGCAGAAGACTTGGATGGTCTCCCCCATGTCCCCTCTCCATTGCAACCTCTCAGCTGTGCAGAGGGGATCCAGAAAAAAACACCTTTCAAAGCTCTGCTGGTTAAACCTGCACGTTGAGGCACGATTATGCGCCTAAAACCTTTAGTGGAACCATTCAGACTGTCCGGCAGAAGATGGGAGGATCAGTCATCAGTACTAAATTTTTATTTTTGCATACAAATAAAAGTTGCCGTACGTCTTCATTGATGCCATTTTTTGTATAAATTTTCCAGAAGGAAAACTGCTTTTCTGTGAACAATCCCATTTTTGATTCAAGTCTTTCAGCTGCTCTCCCTACGTAATTCTAATAGATGTCATGAATCTATAGATTCAGCAACGTGCAACTTTGTCTTGAAAAAGAGCAGAGGGTTTTACTATATATTTTTCTATATATATATAATAATATTTCCTCTCTCTGCCATTGACTTGCCTTATGTCAGTTAAGCACGTGCAGAGGGGCTGGCACTGCATCCCCTCCTCTCCCTTCATTTGCAATGGCCTTCGAGACCGTAAGACTCCCCACTCAATTGCTTTCCAATTAGCTCACAATATTTAAGCACCTCTGGAATTAAGTTATAACTTCAAAACTTTTCAAAGTCCTAAGTAAAAGCTTTCAGACTGTTTGTGTTTGTAAAGCATCTTGTAATTTTTAAATAGAAACGTTGCCAGTATACAGAAGTAAATATTGAAAGGTGTATTTTTTATATTCCCAGTTTTGACCAAAAGTCACAATTTCTTCAAAAGTGTTTATTTCACAATTTTTTTTATCCACAGCTGAATATTACAGTGACTATTACAAGCATCTTTTTTTCTATAAACAAAGGTGTAGTTTACAGATTTGTTCAAAATGGAAAAATATTTTATAAGCAGTAATATTTAATCTACAGTATTCACTCCTATATGTCATTCAACTTCTTTGAGAACAGCTACACCTTCTGCTTGTTAAGGTAATGAGACTTCATAACCCCCCCAAAAAACCCCAAAGAAATAAAAAAAATAAACATTGCACTGTAGTAGCACATTTTTTGATAAGTTGTTGGTTTGTTTTTTTTCTAATTTCAACTTAATTTGAAAGTCTTTGTCCACTGGCGTTTACATTTTGAAATAAATTGTATATTCATCGGGGAATACGTCCTCTGGATTGTTTTACTTAACATCTACATTGCTAGAACTTCCTTCAGGAAAAAAAAATATCAATTTATGACTGCAATATATATATCTGAATTAATAAAGTTGGCATGTTCATGCAATTCATTTTAATTACGTTATATTTATATGCAATGGCAAAATGGTAGTTTTTCAACTATTTAACCGGTCTGAAATGGCCTGAAATACTAAGTGTTGACAGTTTTGTTCATTTACTGTTGAAAATAGAGGAAATGTTGTTTCAAGTGCATCTTTGTCACTCGTATCTTTTGCAGATCACACAAACGGAAGGTCATACATGGCAAAGACTTTAGGCGGTGGTGTGATTTCAGTGTTTCAGTTGCAGTAACAGGAAAGGTAACCCCTCTGTATGCTTAAAACTCTGCAACATGCCCACATCTTGTTACTGTTTTACCCATAAAATTAAGTCCTTTTAGATCAAGCGGAATAATTTGTGTAAGCAAAACACGTTTATGCTGTAAGAGTGCATAAATTCAGGCTTGAGGTCTAATGCTCGACAGCCAACCACTGCAACAGCCTTACCAGCCAAAAGATGAGCAACCTCAGCTACAAAACACCAATAAAAGAGAAAAAAAGGAAAAAAATAAGGCAAGTTTTTAGTGAAAATGAAGCACATATGTTGCTCTGGATGCTTCTCATAGCTCAGACAGCACATGGCCGGTGGTTTCGTAGTGCTGGTGGTTTGTGTGATTTGGTTTTTTTGGGGGGTTTCTTGATTTTTATTTTATTTTTATTGCCAATAGTGCTTTTCTGGGACACATTATACATGCAAAAAAAAAAAATCAGTATTTTTTCCTAGGAACCTCAAAGTGTTTTTGCAGACCTCCTCAGAGTGAGCTTGTTATAAGCAGACTTCTAAATCCACAGAAACTTTTTAGGACAGAACAATAACAATATTCCCACATTTTAACGCCTGTTTCAGAGAAAGAGCGGTTGAGAAGCCAGTTACCTTAGTAACCGCGAAAGGCACACAGTGGGAAAACGCTCAACTTAATAATCAATATTTAAAAATAAAGACAGAGCTGGAAAACAGCCAGCTTCCTCAAAGCCGCGCTTTGTGCTAAATTCGCTTTTTAAACAAAGAAGTGCCAATCCGAGGAAAGAAAGGCACGCTTGAAGCACAGCGATTTAAGAAAATGAACATTTAAAACCAAATTTTTAAAACTGCTAACAGAAATGACCACATTTATTAAAGATATTTCATACAAAGTCCTCTTCCAGATGGATGTTAATGGATAAACTATGCGTTACGACAGATCAAGACATCCCAGTTCCTATCTATACATACCAAGAGTTTTTAAGAAAGTCTCTTTATTGTACGCATAAATTATGATCCTGAAAATGCCAGTGAAAGTGAATTATCCCCCCAGAAGAGCATTAAACCACATTTTGTAGTTGCGATCAGCGACAAAATGGTTGCGGAAGAGGATTCCACGGCCACCTGTCATTTCGTCTGAACCATAAACGTTGGGAATTGTACTCTGAATAATTTACATCAGAGAGAGGTAGAGATCTGAAGAGCCGGAGAGGAAACTGCCCGCCTAAGGTGAATTCTGAGAAACAGCGCTACGTTAAAAACGCCTTACAGGAAGATCGAATTCTGCTTTGAATATCTTTTTTTTATTTGTTTTTAAACCATGATGACTATTATCGCATGGAAAATGGGGATATCATTTTAAAAAATTCAATTCAGAGCATCGCAAGAAAAACATTCATTCCCAAACGTGAAAAGAGGTAGGTACAATAAATAAAAATCTTGTAGCTGAGGAAGTGACAGAAGAGCACGGGCTCACTGGGCACGGACAGCAAAAGGGTGGCCTTGTCCTTACCGTACGTGAAGGGGAGATGAAGGCACTACTGAATATACGCAGTAGATGCAAATGCTCAAGGACTGTAATTTGGAGGTAGTGCTGGTATTATACAAGCGATAAATTCTCCGCGGTAATTAGCTGGGTGACGGTTAAAGGAAAAGACAACTTCTCCCTAGGGAACAGCCTTCAGTCTGTCCTTCACTGGGAACAGCCGTAATAAACCACAGTCCATCTGAAACAAGGGATTTACCTACCAGCACAGACCTATATACCTCTTTATAGCACTCAATTTTTTTTCTTTAAAAATGTGCTTTTGGATAGTAATATACATTATATAGTACATACAGGACTATTACAGTTTGTATATACATAGATTATATACACGATGTTTAGATCAAAACACACTCCTTAGCTAAAAAAGGGGACTGCAGCATGGCGGGGTTTAGTGGATCTTTAAAAAACTTCCCATCCTGTTTTAATGCTCTGTGCAAACAGGGTGCCCGCTCATAAATTTGCTGTTTCGGGGCAGAAGCATCGCCACTGGGAACAGTTTGCAGGCCCATCACCATGAGGATCGTCCTAGAGCATCGCTCAGCCTCGGGAACCCGCCCTTTTCCCTGCTCAGCAAGAAAAGTGGCTCCGCAGAAACTCGGAATTCAACACGTCCTGGTAAGCACCGAGAAAATCAATGACTGCGTCTGCCTGGTGAGGTCAGAGGGTTGGTTTGTTTTAATTTACAAGTTAGGTAAGAAAAAAATCCTAACAGAATTTGAATTGATTGCAGTTATTCGTTTAAGGTGGTGGTTAGGTTGTTGCGTTCACTCTTAAAGAAATGGCTTACATCACTAACACACTATCTTACAATTTTTTGCGTTAAAACATTTAATCGCTGATCCATTCCCTTTTAAAACCTTTTTTTTTTTTTGAAGCATTCTTCATTTATCTAAGCCCTGTATTTGCACAACCAGTAAAATTTCAGATGGCTATCGAACCGAATAGAATTTTTCAATGGATTGCTGTGGCTGAACGCAAGGACTGGGGACACGATGATTAAACTGGGCTGCCTTAGCACGTCTTATCTACGTCTGGGATTCTGATACAGCCCATGTCAAAGGTCTGAGAACCTCGATAGCCACTGCATGGAAGTTTTTTGCCCTTTAAAAGCACAGGACAAGCCAACAGGAGGGATGAGGATGACGCTCGTCCGTACTAGAAGCGGGAGGCCCAAGGCAGTCCCTTGTCTGGAGATTATTTTACTAGGACAAAACCTTTGCAAGTCACTAATGTAAATTTGGTAACGGAAGAAAAGTCCAAACTGCCAATTTATTTGAATTCCCGTGAAACAGATGCACTGGATGTAGTTAGGGGCAGGAACAGCATATCTCAAACACAGAATTGGTGACAAATTCCACGTGGGTGGAAACAAGTGGCATCCAAGCCCGTTACCTTAACCGGTGCGATAAATACGTACTTGCACCTTCTGCAATCTCCTTTCTCATCTCACTATCGTGATACAGTCGCCAGCAAGAACAAGAGGCGGAACTGCATGTGCCATTATTAATACATACAAACCCACCCAGCTATGAGAGAAATTACATGTCCTTCAAGGCAGCATAAGTGTCTCAGATTTTGGTTTTGATTTCACTGTCATTTCTTCATAGACACCTATGAAGATCAAAACGAAGTTGTCTCCCACTCACCCTTCTTTTTTTGTTAGCGGCTTTTGGAGATGACTGTGAGCTTTGAACTAGGTCAACATAAAATCAAGCAGTAAAAAATAAATCTACCTTTCAAGTATCCTTATTCGGAACTGCAAATTACCAAAAAAAAAAAATAATCACATACAGATCAGTCTCTTTTTTACTGTACAGTTTAGCATCCATTTATTACTGTGTATCGGTTCTTCCATAAACCTGTTTGGTCCATATTTAAAGAGCTCCTTAAATTCCTTTCGTGGTTTTTCTTTCTTCGCCGGAGGTCTCTGGGTAGGAGAGGTGGGCTTAATTATGCTTTCTTCAGACTTTATTGAGAAATTCCAAGTTGAGAGAAGCAGGGAGATGAATAGAGTCCATGGTTATGGAGGATGGGTTGAACGGGAACAAAACCGGGAACATGTGCTTGAAGTCTAACAGCAGCTGCGGAGGGTCGTTCCTCTCTTGCAAGTGCGTCTGTGAGGTGTAGAACAAATCAAATTTAGTATCAGTTGTTGCCTCTTCTTTGCATGTGTCATGTTTAACATCATCAAAGGTTTGAGAATGTCAACAATTTTAAAGATATTGCAAAAAAACCGCGAGAACTGTTTTGTTCTCTATCACAGAAGCCTTCCTCGGAGCAAATATTTATGGGAACATCTACACAGACTACAGGAACCGCTGCCTCAGAAGAACCTGCCTACGTTTTCTACACGAAGCATACGTATGTTGCAAGTAAGCGTGTGAACATGCAGAGCACTACATTCAGGACACGGCTATTACAAAATGCTTGAGTTAGCACTAATGACATCTGGATTAAATCATTAATTATCTCCTCTGCTTTTCAGCCCTTTCATTTACCTGTATGTCTCGTATGAAAGCTACTGTCACACGCTCTTCAAACTCATTCACAGGAGTGTAGAGATTGAGTATCTTTACAATCTGTTGAAAACAAAACAGGATTACAGACAGACATGAGAAGCCAAACTTTTCCAGAATACGAAGCAGCACTAACAGATTGTCATGACGTGGCCATAAGTCGTCTCCCATGACACTACTGAGAAGCAGAGGTAGCCCAAGCATCATCCTGGCGTTCCTTTGCCTGCTGTAAGGTATGGTAAACCTCTATGGATCTGTCAAAGTCACTTCTTACGGCAACGTTTGTAAATTGGGAATAGACTTGGACAGATTTATACAGGGACACCACCCAGTTGGCACACGGTGACATGGGTGACCACATCCCAGTACTTCTGATGTCACGTCTACACCACTTCTCCTCGTGCTACCTCACTCCTGCTCCTCACCTACCACCCCTCAAGAACACATGTTCCAGATGGGGAGATGGAGAGACAGGAGAAAGGATCCTCGAGAATCACTGGAGATCAGCTCACGCCTCTCACTTCTTCTTTCCTACAACATTATCAAACTAAGGCCAGGCAATCAAACAAAGAACATAAACTCCAGTACTTCTGGAATGGAGTCTTAAAGTTTAAGGTCAGATCCAGCCAGCCCAGATGGGGAATTCTCAACCTCCTGCCCCAATTGCAAGTCCTTGTTGGGCATCCTGCAGACTTAGCCAGGTTAAACCCTGGCAAAAAACAAGAGGTGGGTTTAAAATCCCAAGTGTCTGAGTTATAGCATGAACTCCTCAGGGCTGGGTTTCATCTTTGAACATTTCTTCTGGAGCTCCTGCGCCAGCAGCAGCACTGTAAGACAGGAGCCACCGTGGTGACCACCTCTGACAGGGGGCACCGCCAAACACCACTCCTGAAAAGACCAAGTTGTCCCCACCGTGGGATTGGCACGCCGAATCCGGGCAGTGAAGAGCTGGCATCAGGAGACCGCCCCCCCCCTTTCCCACTCCTTTAATTACCAGTACCCTCTGGTGCAAATCTCTGCCCTGCTCCCTACCTGCTGCGTCGTGAGCGATGTGCACAAGGAGCAGATGGCCTCGGCATCTTCCGAGGTTTTCTTTTTCAGCTGCAGCAGCTGCGCTGCCTGAATCAAGGGCTCCAACGTTTGCGCTGCTCCACTCTGCTGCAGATTCTTCCCACGCAGCCATTCCTCCAGCTGGCTTATGTTAAACCTGCGTAAGCAGCCGAGATAAGACGTGAGCCGAGGGTCGAGAGATAAGACGTAGCATCTCAAAAATCCTCTACGAGATTCAAGGTGCTGGTATATGTGGCTTTTCATGATGCATATTTGTGATACACGTGGCAAGAGACAACCAGACCAAAGCTTAACACTCAACAACTCAAAGCAAAATTTATACTCGATGTACCTTAGAAAGGGATGAGCCGTGTAACACCTGAACAGCACAAGGGATGTGCTTTTCTCCAGCATTCAGATACATTCCAGTTTCAAAAGTCGATTAAAATTAAGCTTTTAAACGCTTAATTTAATTCTAAATGCTTAAAATGCTGCAAGGTACCCAACTACCTTTGAAAATATCTACAAAAGAAATGCCTTTGCCTGTGCCCACTCCCAGGCAAAGGATCCACCGTGGGAAGGGGAGAGGGTAATAAAAGGAAGGTTTTAAATCATTTACACCAAGAAGTAAGTCGATAGATTTATGCCATGGCTGATAAATATTCACGACCCCTCTTCTGGCAGGTTTGCACTAGCTGTCCTTTCAAATTCCAATCCCTATTGCAACACTGCGTTAAGACAGTGATGGGGCACGTGGGCTCCCGATCCCAGCCCAGCAGCTGATGTGCTGCCGCTTGCCTGCAGCTCACGAGAGGCCAGAGGCGCTTCACACAGCAACAGGGGTTTGTCTTTAAGATCCACCTGCAGAATTGGAGCCTTCGACACTACAACGCTTGTTATGATAAAACCAACAGACACGGCAGCATGAGGGAACCACGGAGACTTCTCCATCCCAAGGGGCAACCCATCAGAGGGCTGGAGCCCCTCTGCTGTGAGGACAGGCTGAGAGAGCCGGGGGGGTTCAGCCTGGAGAAGAGAAGGCTCCGGGGAGACCTTCCAGCCCCTTCTAGTCCCTAAAGCTGGGGAGGGACTCTGGATCAGGGAGGGGAGCCATGGGACGAGGGGGAATGGTTTTAAACTGGGAGAGGGGAGATTGAGATGAGATGTGAGGAAGAAATTCTTGGCTGTGAGGGTGGTGAGCCCCTGGCCCAGGTTGCCCAGAGAAGCTGTGGCTGCCCCATCCCTGGAGGGGTTGGAGGCCAGGTTGGACGGGGCTTGGAGCAACCTGGGCTGGTGGGAGGTGTCCCTGCCCAGGGCAGGGGGTTGGAACTAGATGATCTTCAAGGTCCCTTCCAACCCAAACCATTCTATGATTCTGTGACAGGTACAACCCTGCCCCAAGCCCATGTCCCACCTCAGCTGCATGCCTGTGCTCCACGAGCAGACGTCCTTCCTCAGCAGGAGGTTGTTCAGGGCCACCGCGTTGATCATGTAGAAGAGCTGCTTGAAGACCTGCTGCACGATCTCTGGGTCCAGGCCCTGGTCGCACATGATGCTGTGGAACGTATTCAGCTGGCGAATGATTGCGTCTAAGCTGTAGGAGCTGTCACCGTCTGCCATACTGGAGGAGCGATTCCTGTAGCCCATCGGTTTGACACCAGAAAGCCCTTGGATACTCTCATTTTCCAACACCGCAGACACTGAAAAAGGGGGAAAAATGACCTAAAAAAGCCTGCATCCACCTGCTAGTCAAAGGAGGTAAGAAATCCTCCTTCATGGGCAGTCACAAACTGCAGCAGTGTCAAAGCGATGCAATGTGATGGCTGCTGGGAGGTCTGAAAAGGAGGACAGATCCATGAATTGCTAGTTTATTGCGGTAACATGAAATAGTTGATGCATATAGAATATCTGTAAGATCACACTTTTTTTCCACTCGGTGTGACTACACAGAAATCACTTACCACGCTGCAGAAACTGGGAACACCTCTCCTTTGAGCTGTAATCGATTCTCCCCCTCTGTACCCACCACAGAGCCTCAAATTCTGCAGCTAAAGTGATTAATTGGCTCGAAGGATTGGGAGAAACAAAGATAGATTAAAAAGTAATCAAATTCTTACAGCCTGACTAACTGATAGAGGAATAAGACAACCTTCTGGCAAGGAGCAGGAGGTGCATGCAGCGGTGGTAGGAGGTGACGCCGTTGGATACAGCCAGAATTTGTGCAATGACGTTTGGAGGGCAGAGGGGAAGAATCCCAGAGATAGAGGAGTTCAGGCTGGGAGCTCAAGGGAAATATCAGCAGTTAGAAAATATAAAACTGGGAGAAAATTAGGCTCTGAGCCCCTCGATTAGCTTAGCAAGGAGGACAGATTTAGCTGAGGAGGTAACTCTTCTCATACTGACTTGCCCTTGCACAACAAGGTCTTTATGAGTCTATTTTTCCTCTTCCCCATTCTCTCCTCCCTCCTAATGCGCATTTTCAGCCATAAAAAGCTTAACCATGAATGTGGTCTGGAGGGGAACGCTGTTCCTACGGACCCACCAGCACCATCTCACCTCCGTCACCACCTCCCCAACAGAAAGTAAGGAGATATTTTCTATCATGGGGGCAAAAAACCCCTCATCCCCATTAGTTTCTATCACGGGGAAAAATAAAAACTCATCCAGGCCTGCCTCCCGAACTCCAGGTCACTGCTAACACAAGGACCTGCTCCAAACCAAGAGGTTTTTGGTAACATGTGCCTCCCTACAAACTGCAGGCTTTTTCTCTGGGGAGAAGACCCTGGCAGAAAAGGACCTGGGGGTGTTGGTCGACAGCGGCTGAATGTGAGCCAGCAGTGGGCCCAGGTGGCCAAGGAGGCCACCAGCATCCTGGCCTGTGTCAGGAACAGTGTGGCCAGCAGGACTGGGGCAGTGACCGTCCCCCTGTACTTGGCACTGGGGAGGCCCCACCTCGAGGGCTGTGTCCAGTTTTGGGCCCCTCACCACAGGAAAGACCTTGAGGGGCTGGAGCGTGTCCAGAGAAGGGCAACGGAGCTGGTGAGGGGTCTGGAGCAGGAGTCTGGTGAGGAGCGGCTGAGGGAGCTGGGGGTGTCCAGCCTGGAGAAAAGGAGGCTGAGGGGAGACCTTCTCGCTCTCTGCAGCTCCCTGAAAGGAGGGGGTAGCCAGGGGGGGGTCGGTCTCTTCGCCCAAGGAACAGGCAATGGGACAAGAGGAAACGGCCTCAAGTTGTGCCAGGGGAGGTTTAGGATGGCTATTAGGAAAAATGTCTTCACCAAAAGGCTTGTCAAGCCTTGGAAGAGGCTGCCCAGGGCAGTGGTGGAGTCGCCATCCCTGGAGGGATTTAAAAGCCGGGCAGATGTGGTGCTGAGGGACATGGGTTAGTGGTGGCTTCGTCAGTGTTGGGTTGATGGTTGGACTCGATGATCTTGAAGGTCTTTTCCAACCTAAACAGTTCTATGATTCTACGATTCTAAGTCACACTTAGCACTGTACAAAGGTCTGAAAAACACTCAAGAGTAGCTAATTACAGCAAAATAAAAATAGCCTCCTAAAAAGCTAACGTGCTGTGAACTTACCGATCATGGGTTGGAGTATGCCCCCTGCTATCTTGATGAGCTGCTGGTAGATCTGGATGGAGAGGTGGCTCAGCACCTGGCGGTACTCGGTCAGGTCAAAGTTCTTCAGACAGTGCTCGTTCTGCTTAGGCGTGTTTTGTGTCATGAAACCCTGCACAGGAGGAGATTAAAACCACCCGCTTTCATTATTCCACCTATTTATAGTCCGGTAAAATCACTGTATTAAAAAAAAACTTGGTGTACAATATATCCAGATGTTACCATGGTATATTTTTAGCCTCTATTACGGAAAAAAGATCAAGACTCATAAATCACCTTTGATTTACTCAGTCATTTGCTCATAAATTATTACTAGAGGGCTGCTTTTTGAAGAAAAGCATCATTAAGTGATGTTTCTTATTTTAGCTTTAGCAAGGAGCAACGTATATATGAACTAGAAAATGACATTTCAGCCTGAGAAACTTTTTTTAGCTTGCGAGTTGCCTATGGGAAACCAAATATTTTGAGATTAAGGTATTAGAAAATATTAAAAAAAAATTAATTACGATAACCACATACTATTTTTTTTTGTTGTTTTTACAACATTTTAAACTGCTCTGAAGTTCAGGAACCTCTCCAAGTAACTGAATTTATTCCCTGCCTTTTGCTGAAGCAGCGGCTGATCTCTGATCCTCCCAAATGGATGCTGTAGCCCTCAGTTTGCTGGCAGAAGCAAATGTGATCTAGCTTCATTTTGTAATTAACACAGACGCTCTACTTGCCTGCTCATACGGTCTTATCACTTCGGTGTCCGAATGAGAACTATGACACTTTTTTGGTCGTTTGCTGAGTAGCAAAATGCAAAAGCCACAACACAAACAGTTTGAGTTGACTTAATTTCTCATTTCTCCCGACTAATGAAAAAAACAGTGCTGAGATTGCATTTAGTTTGGGATTTGTTTTTAAACCCATTTTCTTAAAAATAGGTTGGATTTCAAACTAAAGGTAACAATATTTTGGAAGCTGCTCAGAATGATTTTTCCCCTCTGTTGTGTTTTTTTTTTTTGGCACCAAATTATCAACTGAATTTGAAAATAGGGTCATTTAACCCAGTAAATCATGGCAAAGAATATGAAATTTAAATTTGGGGTTTTTTTTTAATCCTGCTGGTTTTCCGGGGAGGATTTTCTTTAAATGTAATGTTGTTATCCAGGCAGAAGAGGGCGAACAAGAGCGTAACTATTAGTAAGTATTATCTAAACTCTTTTTCTTTTTCATTTAAATCTTGGAAGTCCAGCAGTGAGGTTTTACACACCAGCCATTATCTTGTGAGTGACCTGAATAGTTAATTTGATTCCACGAAAATTTTCGTCTTTATTCTTAAAGCTTGATTGCTCAATATATCTAACACAAATCAAGCCTAAACGAGAAACGAAAATTAGAAAAGACTAAATGAGAAAATTTTAATACCCAGAACATGTGGATTTAAGGATGGCAGCGTGCAATGTACTTAAGAGGACTGTGATGACCTGATTGTGTCCCAAGGGATCAGCTATAATAAAACTTATTTCAACTTCTGAAATATTACTGAGGTGGCAAGAAATGCGAGGATCCCCATCCCAAATCTTACATTATGATTATGCATATTGGCTCTTTCAAAGTGCAGTTATTTTGAACGAGTTGAACAGAACAGGGGGGAAAAAAAAAATAAATCAGTAGAAACATTCAGAATAAAAGTGCAAGATTTGGAACGGGTTTCCCCTGTCTAAAAATCCTGGTTAATGAAAAGCTGTGGGATCTACTAAAATCAGGGGAACAGCCTTCAAAACAGCCTACCAGAAGGAAATCCCCTCTTCAAACAAACGAAGGTGCACGGTTGGCTATGAAATTCAAAATACTCTGTTGCGTGTTATGTCGTAAGGGTCCCGCTTTCAACTCTTAAATGTCTTGTCTCGGTGCAATGCCCCATGAACCTCTGGTCAAGTTCAGACTAGAGATAAGGAAGACAGTTTTTACGCTGAGGGTGGTGAGACACTGGTGAGACACTGGTCCAGGTTGCCCAGAGAGGTGGTAGATGCCCCATCCCTGGAAATATTCAAGGTCAGGTTGGACGGGGCTCTGGGAAACTTGATCTAGTTGAAGATGCCCCTGCTCATGGCAGGGGGTTGGACTAGATGGCCTTTAAAGGTCCCTCCCAACCCAAACCATTCGATGATTCTAGAAGCTGCCTCATGTTATATCCAAATTAACAAAGGAGGGAAGCCAGAGGTGACCCCACGTCTTAGCCAGAGGGAAGCCACCAGACCCAGGAGACTTGAAGACCCTTCCTTAAGGAATGCTGGAAATACTCAGTATCAGCGACGAGTTTCTTACCGCGTCTCCGCTGTACTGCTTTAAACAGTGCAGGAGGCGACACGTATTCGCCAGCCAAAACGACGTCATGTGGAAATCATCGTTGTGTTTCTGGAAGAGCAGAACAAACACATGTGAGACCCTCCCCTTCAGTGGAAGGATGCTGGCATGGCAAAACAAAGTGATTTTGAGTTTCCCCATTTAGATCAGGAAGCTTTCTCTCTGCAGATGGGCACTATTAGGATTTGTTCCCTGCAAACATTTTTTTTAAATCTGTAAATGCAAACAATTTTATTGGTAAGATCATAATTCTCCTTGTTCTTCTACAAAGGGAAGCCATGAGAGTGAAAAATCACTACGAGAGCTGAATATCACACGCTCTGACGTGGTTATAAACATCTTACACCATCTCAACTCCAAGACGAGAGAAAAACTGACACCTACCTTCAGCACTTTCTTAATGCCGTTGATGGTGGAGGTGAGCAAGGAGTGCACTTTCTGGTCATCATTGATGTAATCCGCGTGTCGGATGCACATGTAGAGGATGTATGCGGGAAGGCAGGGAACAGTAGCAGACACTGTCTGAGGCTTGAGATCTAGAAGGTTTGGGTTTGTGTGGTTTGGTTTTTTTTTTTAAAAAAAATCCTCTTAAAATTCACCAACAGGCAAAGCAGGGAACAGCAGAGCTGGAGATGTACCCAGGCAAACCCCTCTTCCCCCCAGCCCTGGAGAAGCTGAGATTTTGGCTCCGCAACTTGCATCCCTCTCTACAGCGTGGACACAGAACCAGAGGTCCAACTAGAGGACAGATGGACCTGCTGGAGCCGGCCAAAGCAGAAGAGCCGCAGCGCCAAGGCTTGGGAGGGTAGCACAGTCTGCCCTGAAGTTGGGACACTGACGTTACACTTTAGGGATGCACAGATGTGCACAGGTAGCACTAAATCATCTTTGCCACGAAAAGGCCTACCCAAGCAGCACACAAATAACCTTAGAAAAGCTCCCTGAAGCTTTCAGGAATACCTCCCACAGGTTATAAACCCCCCCACCTCTGAATTCATGATGCAGTAAATCACTCTTTCCCTCAAGACACTGAATCCTCATGGTAGCCGTGGGAATTTGCAGCCTCTAAAGGAAGAGCCTGTTTCAACAGGGGAACTTCGAAGACCACAGTAATGGGCCAGCACCGCTCTTTGAGCACTTTTTCGATTCTCACTAGCCTCTGCTGGGGTTAGAGCGCGATGGTAAATACTAACGCTTAGCCAGGGAAGCATGACTTCTCTACGAGTGTTGAATAAGGGGATGCCGGCAGCAATTCTGATCAGATCGCCCAGTGTAAAAGAGCTCGCAAGTTCATTAGCCGTTGCAGATACCATTGAATGTCTCATAAACCAAACTACCTTTGGTCCATTGCTGCGCAAAAACCCCAGGGTGTAGCCTTTGCTGTCCCCACCCCGTCTATTACCACATCATATGAAGCTCAGCAAGTTACTGCCTGCTCTAAAAACTTCAGCCTGCCTCTTGCATTTTCCATTTTTTGCCATCCCTAAGGATTATATCCAAGCTGCTTTACCTACCAGAACTGCCATCACCATAAACACGCAGCCCCAGGAGGGATTAATTTGAGAAGATCTATTTGTCTATCTTGAGATCTCACGTTTGCAAACTCTCCCAGGCAAAAGGACGAGGAGCCAGGCACAGGAGCAGAGCAAGTTCCTCACCTGTAATGAGGTTTCGGATGAGAAGTGGCTCATCTTCTTTATAATATTCCAACATGCCCTGAAAATCTTTCTCCTTCCTCTGGACGGCAACTTGCATGTTGCGCTCGTGCTGTCTCCTCTCCGCCGGTACCGTGGCTTGAGATGCTGTGATGAGAAAAGAGCGTGAAAGGTGGTACCCGGTGATCGAGAGCTACTCATGTCCTGCACCGCCCTTAGAGCAGATGCTGGGTCAAAGCATTATATATCAAATTTCCAAGAATCATAGAATATGTTGGGTTAGAAGGGACCTTTAAAGGCCATCTAGTCCAACCCCCCTGCAGTGAGCAGGGACATCTTCAACTAGATCAGGTTGCTCAGAGCCTCATCCAGCCTGGCCTTGAATGTCTCCAGGGATGGGGCCTCCACCACCTCTCTGGGCAACCAATGTCATCAGTTTCGACAGACTTATAAAAATATAAAAGAACCAGGTCTTGAATCACCAGTCAGCAGTAGTTCTGACTCTGAATGAAAGAAAAAGAGCGCAAAAAGCTAGACCTAAGGAGGAAACGATCAACTCATTTTTGATTTTCCAAGGAACCACAGGCTAGAAGGTAGTAACCCTACGGGAAGCTTTTTAGTGTATCATTTTCACAGAGGGGGGAAAAAAAGGAGACAGGCAATGAAAAAAAAAACACAAATCCCTAAGCATCACATCTTCTGGCTGGCTGTCAAGCTGAAGAACCGCCGTGACACACCATTGAGCGTTGTGCTTCCATAAAAGTTTAATGAAACAGGAGAGACCGGCGTGCAAGTACTGCAGTAAAGAGCAGGCTGCTGCATGCAGATTACGCTGACAGGGACCAGCTGTGCTAACCCTGGAAACCCTCCAGTTATTCAGCTTAATTTCACTTAACGCCTAGTTTTCAGAAATTAGCTCATGAGAACAAGTTTATGTGATTAATCACGGCATCTCCAGAGAACGGGAAGCTCCTTTTATACAACACAGATGTCACATCTGAGGTGTTTTCTGATCAAGTAGTGATAGGATGAGGGAGAATGGTTTTAAACTGCAAGAGGGGAGATTTAGATGAGATCTGAGGAAGAAATTTTTCATTCTGAGGGTGGTGAGCCCCTGGCCCAGGTTGCCCAGAGCAGCTGTGGCTGCCCCATCCCTGGAGATGTTCAAGGCCAGGTTGGACAGGGCTTGGAGCAACCTGGGCTGGTGGGAGGTGTCCCTGCCCAGGGCAGGGGGTGGCACTGGATGGTCTTTAAGGTCCCTTCCAGCCCAAACCATTCTATGATACAAATATATTTTACTCCTAAATGGTTTTAATCTCTCTTGACATTGCCAGAACAGAGCGGTTGCTTGCTAGCCACTATATCTGTGCTTGGGTCACAGCACTGATAGCAATGAAAACAAAAAGGTTTCTTAAATACCCTCTGAACCAAGCATCAGACCAGCTCCTCCAGCAAGCCCTCACTCTCCATCCTCACTTTGTGGACCTTCTTCCAGGTTTACCACGTTCAACCACGTTGACGAGCTAAAGCTACAGCAGCACAGCTCTACTTGCTCAAAGGCAACCTCAGCACGACCCAAGGAGCTTCGTTTGGAGTTTCCATTCCCTACTGTCATGCCAACGACGAGCTCAGTGCTAGTTCAAGTGCCAAAATGAGCAAAGACTTACTTTAACAGAAAGAAAAAGAGAAAAACCTGCAGCTCTCCAAGGCTGGCCAAAGAAGCGAAACCAGAGTGCTGCTCCCCCACCCCAATATCTACCAACAGCCGAACCACCTTCGAAATCCTGGACCTTCTTCATGTAAATCTTCAGCTGCTTCTTCAGCTTCTTTTCATTCTTTTCCAGCTTCTCCAGCAGTTCTTTAAGATCCTGAAAGACAAGATGCATTGGGTTAAGAAAAAAAAGCACAAAACAATCCAAGAAGAACTGATTTGGGATGAGTTTGAAGGTGGAGTCACTCGTCAGCCTGGTCTGTGTACCACTACTGCACGGTGTGAGCATCTCGGTACTAGAAGAGCCGTGTTATTTCTGGATCGCTCAGAGAGACCCTTACCTGCAGTCCAAAGACTGTGGATGTCGTGCGCCTGCTTTTTCTAGTAGTCTACGGCAGGCAATACTCACAACACACCACCCAAAGCATTTCACTCCTGGCCTTTAATCATATTTAAACTATTTAGATACTAGAGCTGTTGAGAAAGGCAAGGAGACCTCACCTGAACTTAGGAGGGACCGGTGTTCACTCCAGACCTTACAACAGAGATACAGGAGGTGAGAAAGGGAAAGTTTATGATCAGCCAGGCCAATGTTTTGGAGTAGGCCTGGCCTTGGCCCCCCACATCCCAATAAATGCAAGTAAGAAGAAAGGATTGCGTTGTCTTGGTGCATAATTACAGAGCACAGGGGTCCCCAGCGATCTCATTTGGTAGGCAGTGCCACAAAAGTAGGCAGGCTTAAAAAAAAGATAAATTAAAAAATAAAGTACCTAAGGAGTCACTGGAGTCATACGACCTCCGAACAACAGTTCAGGGCCAAGTACCAACGTTCCCAAGAAAAGTTCCCAGAAAACCCTGGGTTTTCTCCTCTTTCTTAGCCTGTGTTTTTAATACAGCCCCTTACCAGATTTTCATTGGTGAGACGTGTAATTTCTTGCTGAAGCCCAAACTCCACCTGAGCCTCCGGAGACAGCTGCAGGGTCTGCAGGAAAGCCTGCTGCTGTTTCTCCAGCTCTTCTTTCATTGCATCCACCTCGTTTTTCAGAGCTTCTACCTCCTCCTCGTGCTCTCTTCTCTGATCCTGGAGCTGCGCTTCCAGCAACCTGAGAAAAGGACCACACCTGTGGATCAGGAGCAGCCTGTGATTTCGGCCTCGTAACTCCCGTTTCAGTTTAGATCCTTCAAAGTCAGCCAACTGGGGAGATGTTTCCAGTCAACAGCCCTACAAAACTCACACACACACACAGGGGCGCTACAGCTGTTATTGCCACATTAGTCTGTCATTTGCTGTACCGCACATGAAATCCTTTTGAAATTAGAGACATAAGATCAAAAGTTTGGGTTGGTTTGTTGTTTGTTTTTTTTAAATGAAAGGGGGGGACAAAAATATCCAAGAACTCCCTTTTTTCTGCAACCGCATCACAAATTTGCGTTCCATTAGCAAAAAGCAAATAAATACACGGCAAGGAAGCAATGCAGACCAACACCTGCGGGAGTCTCAAAAGCTCCGCTTGAAGGCCATCTGTTCTGGTGCTCATCTCCTTTCAAGCATCGGTTCTTACTCTTGAAAACCAAACTGTGTGTCTTGCGAAGGGCTCCGTTCAGTGGGACTGCCACAGGCTTTGCTTGCTGCTGCTGGGATTTTCAAGAAAGGCAAAAGCTGAAACTTCCTTCCAGCTGTTTGCAGAGCTGCTATTTGCCTTTGCTTAAGAAGAAGTCTGTTCATGTATATCTCAATTTTCATTCATAAACTACCTGCAGAAAACTATGCACAAGGCAATTTTCTGTCACCTTGATCAGTTCCTGCTTTTATCATCGCTGCCGATTTCACCAGGATGCTTCAGCAGAAGGCAAGAGACTTGCTTCCTTGTACTCCATGACATACAAATACTAACGTCACGACACACAGCTGACGGAAGCCACCAAAACCAGCCCTTCTCACCCAACTTTTTGTCTAATAATTTGTCCCGCCACCCTCTCCTACCCCCTTTTCCCCCACACACCAGCTCCCCTTCCAGCCTTACCCCGAGCCTGTGCAGGACAACCCCAGGGAGAAACATTGAGCTAAAGGGTAAGGCATTTATTTAGTGCATTATCCAGCCATCTGCTAAACCAGGATGCCTTCGTTAATCCAGTGGATGAATGATTCAACGCCGAGATGTTAACTGTCCTCCTGTACGCAACCCTTGCTGATGGGGACGCTGACAAACCCGGCAAGTGACACCATAATTGATTTTTAAGGGTATTGCCTACCCTCTTCTACACGGAAATCATCCCGTTAGTCCACCAGCTCTCTCAAGAAGACCAAAATAAGTGATTCCAGAAGGGATGAGGACTCCGAGGAAGGGGCATCAAGCCAGAAACTGCAAAGTCTTAGTCCCAGACTACACATGGTGATGGTGGCAAAGAGGAGGAAGGAGCCAGGGGGATAACCAAGCCCATGGCCTTGCTCATGGACGCTCTCCTGGACAGAGCCAAGGACAGCCATACACCCGGCTCAGGGGCTTCAGCTCCTCCGGCACCGGATGCAAACGTCAGTCCTCAAAGACGAAGAAGACTCTGGTGTCCATAACTTAGCATTTACCCAGGATACGCACAGACACGGAGCTGTGCCAGTGGGGAAAAAGCTACAACTCTGTCGGGTCCACTGGGAAATCCATGGAGATTCACGCATGTGAACTGTTTCCCTGCAGGAACAATTAAGCATGGGGTTTTTTTTGTTGTTTCAGGGTTGTTTTTTTTAAGGATTGTATAGAAGAACACATGCTTTCTATGAAAGATTTCTGGGTGAAAAGTATTAATCATTCTCCAGTTTGTTTTTGGTTTTTTTTTTTTGTTGGTTTTAGATCTAAACAACCCAATCTCTAGTCCCATTTTCACCAAAGAGATAGAAAGAGATATTTACCAACTATAGAAACGTGGGCAATAATGCACTCAGCCTCATAATCATCTTGTCAGGACTTATATTCTTAATAGGCTTGGAAAATACAGGCCCGCCAAGCAATAAGTATGAAGTATTTAATTTTCATTTTACTTCTTCGTGTGGGTTCGGATTAGCCGTGAGCCAGCCTCAGAAAAACATGCTCCTCCTACTATCTTGGGTTCCTACATTGCTTTGAAAAACAAATTGCTTTGAAAAACAAATGAATCATCTCCGGTATTTTTCCTGTTATTGTCTGGTTTTACTCTGATCCCTTTAGATGTGACCACTCCAGGGTACTTTCTGCAAACGATTATTTTAACTTTTCCTCTCTACAGTGTCCTTAATCAGCTCATTTCATACCTTTTATAAAAATCGTATATATTGGAGCCTCGTAACCGCCCTGCAGGAGAGCAATTATCAGCTCTTAGAAGCACCAAGTTGAACCAGGAGAAGAATCCAGGAGTCCTTCTGCCTTGCTTTAATCTCCAGTTGTGTTTCTAAAGCTTCATTAGCTTGGAGATGAGAGATCCTTACAGAATCACTGGCATCCCCAGGAGATACGGAGGTTGCAGATACTGCCCCGGTGTGTCCCGCTGGGATATTTGCCCACCAGACCAGGACATGGGGAGAGCTGTGGAAGGATGGCACTGTGTGTCCACCAAGCGCCTTCCTCCTCACACCTTCAGGCAACGCACGGATGGGAGCGCACAATCCCCGGGAGCATGCAAAGCAGACAGCATCGCAATACAAGCACAGAGATCCCGCTTCCGACAGGTCAAGGATTGGGAGAAAACACTTTAGGGAGGTGCTATATCTTAATGCAGTACAGGAAAAACCATCTAAAATGTTTTTTTGGGGTCTTCCTGGAGATTACGGCTTCCCAACACCTTTATCACACAACTTGCCATTAATGTAACATGATTCTCGCTGAGTCACAGCTCAAGCATTAGTGACAACAGCCACCATCAGCAATCCCCAATTAGAATCGCTAACGACTCCTCTGAAAATTAGAAGAGGGTCTCAATTCCTCCAGTTCAGATATTCCACCTCCAGCTGCTCCCAGAGGGGACACCAGGTCCTACAGAGGACAAGAGGACGGCAGCAGAGGTAAAGAAAGAAACAAAAGGGCAAGCGAAAGGGAGAGAGGGGAGAAGCAGCAGTGAGGGGGGAAAAAAAAAAGAAAGTGGTTGACCTGGCAACTTGCTTTAAACCTTGATAAGCCAAGCCGAGCTCTCCATCTTCATTGAGATACCCCCAATCCTCAGTCTTGCTAGAAATAAAGGACAGAAAAAGGAAACAAGAGGACAGAGAAAGACAACAGGTCAATTGCAATAGAAGGGGAAAAGGTGAAGAACCCTTATTAATTTATTTTTTTTAAAGCACGCTTTCATTACGTTGTATTTCCTTTTCCACCGTGGTAAAATGAAGACCATGCCCTGGTTGTGCCTCCTATGACACCCCTGGCTAGTGGAGCTTCTCCTCGTTCCCCGGCTGTGAAACACATCCTTGTGCAGCCCGTACCTCCCCAACCCACCACAGCCAACACAGGAACCCAACGTCATTCAGGTCAGAAGCGACCGTCGGAGATCGCCCAGCCCAGCCTCCTGGGTTACCATCATTCATGAGATGTTACTGTTTTCACCAAACAGCCCAACTCCTGGAGGTCAGAGCCCGAGTTTCCATTTCTGTATGGCTAAACTGTTTCCCATCTGATTGCAAGGAAAAGCTGGCAAGCCCGCACCACACCAGTTTGATGAAATCCTCATTAAAACTTTACGCTTAGAAACCAGGGAAGAGAAACAAGGACCGAGAGGGACAAATGAGAGGGAAGTCGGCACGAGGGGTAAAGAAGAGGTGTCTGAACAGAGAGGGGGGGGGAAATAAAAAAGCACAGATTGATCCATAGCAGCTCCCAACAAGCTGCTTTGCTTCCCCCTTGCAAAAAATTAACTATTTTTGAGCTGGAACAGCCCACGTGCAGGTCCAACCCACAGTGCAAACATAACCCGACCCCACCGTCTAGTGCATATTGGAACAGCTCGCTCCTCTTCCAGACCTTCTGCGCTCTGGCACATCTCACTAACAGGACATTTTTAAGACCAGTTTCTCCATTTCCTTCTGCACCAACTTCCGCTGGTCTGAAATAAATTCTCTTCCTTCTACTTCAGTCAAGGGGCTCCTCGATCATCAAGTCAAACACATCAGCCTTTCCTCCGAGCAACCTTCGGTCCAAACACCCCTCGGATGTTTGTTTCCTCAAACCCAGATGAGATCCAATCTCCTCCGTATCCATCCAGGCAGAAAAGTTCCCAGAAAAGTCTCATCTCACTTTCATACTAAATGTTTCTTTTTAACAGTTGGGGATGGGTTTTTTAAGTTATAAAAGGCAGGAAACTCATTTATCTTCTTTAACGAGGCGTTGAACACATTACAAATGAGTGACGGGAGCTGGTCAACCTGACCAGAAACACTTGCTACAGTGAGATTTCACTTGGCTTCAGTGTGAGTTTGAAAACAGCTTTTCTTTGGGGAAATAATAATAAAAAACCAAACAAAAATCACTTAATGTATCATTAAAGTTTCAGACACAAAAAAAGAACGGAGCCAACATGCATCTCCTATTTTGAAAAGAAGTGTAGCAGATGCCATTCCCTGGCAAGGAAAGCTCTGGGAATTCAAGTGGAAAAGCACAATACGCAAACTTTCTATAACAAATTTTCACGGGAGGAAAGCAGTGACAACTGTAGTGGTGCAGCACTACGATGAAAGGACTCAAGGGGCATCTGACAGCTTGTACATCCCTTCCATCCTGGTGTACGAGCACGGTATTTCTCAAAAGTCGCAAACATTTCAGGCATTAACATTTGGAAGACTCATCTGTTAAAGTTGTAAGTGCAAATTTAGATGAAAACCTTGGTTTTACCAAGACACAGCAAGTTTCCAAGAGGATCTGCACACTTGACAGATGCAGGGAAACGGTTTACTAGTCTGATTTGGGTCAATTTTTTAGTAAGGTATTTCTTTTGGTTCAGATAGTCTTAATAGAACATGTAATTTGTCACTGAAAACAAAGAAAAAATCCAGGAAGGATCCTCACTTTTTATTCCATGTCATTAACCTGGGAAATCTCACAGGATGAGAAGCGTTTTTAAGACGCATTTTCCTGTATACCCTCCTGTGAAAAATAGCTTTCCTTCCTTTTTTTTTTTTCCTCATCATATGCATTGTGGTAAACGAGGAAAGGAGCTCAAGGGGGTGCCATTACGCTGCGATAAAACCGCACTCAGTCCATGTTCACCACCACGGCGCTGACTCAGAAATCATTGAGATCCCCTTCTCCCAGAAGTTCATATTGACCAAGACGTTAGAAGTCAATAAGGGGTCTTTCTAGCTAATTAGATTAATTAGCATGTGCCAAAAGAATTTCCTAAAATGCTGGGTAAATCGTTCTCTCAAATAAGGCTGAAATGACTTGAAGGGACATGATTCACGGCCTCATTTCTCCTTATCTGGGAGGCAGGGGTTTGGGGGAGCAGCTGGGGGCCTGCGGTTGGCAAATTGCCTCCGTGAAAGGCAGAGAAATTCCTGCCCAAACGCCTCCTTCCCCTCCTCCAAGTCGTTGAAAGGAGGTGCACGTACACCAAACCCCAGAGACGTTAATTTTAGCATCTTTAGATAATTATCATGTCTTAATAAAGAAGAATGGGCATTTCATTTTCAAACACAGATACGCGTGGTTTGGGTTTTTTTTCCCCTTTTAATTAAATGGAAAACCTAATGCACATCCCAGATTAGATGTAAGACGGAGTGGGAAGCAGCGATAAGAGGAGACATGCTGGAGAGCGGCGAGCAGAGATATGAACCCTTTCCATGTGACGGCCTCTTCCAGGCGCAAAAGCATCCTCAGCCCTTCGCTTTGCACTGAGGCTGCAGGTGGGACTTAAAAAAAGAAAAAAAGAGAGAGCGCCATGTACTCTACCGAAATCACTTGGAAGGTATCACAGAAGTTAATTTCAAAGACTAAGCCTGAGCTCCTTTGAGCTGCCAGGTTATTATCTCTAACTTCATCACCTGGGCTTTTGTTGGCTCTACGTTTCCACCAAGATCAAACAGGCTTGAAAGAAAGGCCCCAAGAACTGAAACAGGGAACAAAAAAAAACAAAACCTACTTCGCTTTACATTCAGTTATTGAAGCAGAAAATTAGCTGCAAACTAACTTGATGCTCCTCCCTTTAGGAGTCGAAAGTAAGCAGGGGAAAAAAAAAAAAACACAAACAAAAAAGAAAAGGAACAAAACCCTGAGTTCACTGCATTTATCAGGGGCTGCTTTTAATTCAAACTTCCCCTTGACCTGGCATCAAAGGGTTTCCCCCCCCGCCTCCCCGAGAGCGGCGTGGAGAAGGAGAATCGCTACGTGGGCAGGGTTAGCAGCACCGGGAAGGTTTTCCTGTTTTCCTCCTGCTGTATTTAAAAATCCTGTTTTATATAGACACATGATGTGAATTAAAGGTCTAGCCTCCCACCAAAATAAAGCCACATTCCATCCCCAGCCTAAATAGCCAAGACATGATGACTCCAAGCTAGGAGTGACCCATGGGTGGGCTATGGCTTTACCACATCGGTCAGACGGGACCGATGGAAGAGACGGTTTCCGTTAGAAACCACCTACAGAATGAGAAGTATCGGGGTAAAGAGAAATGGGAGAAAAAGCGGCTCTTGCTTATCAATCCCACTTCAGAATTGCAATACCACCAGACAAGCTTTCCATTAATATATTTATCGATCAAGACTGGAAAGAGAAACTAGTTTTCTTTCTCATGCTGACACACTTGGGTACAGAGCCGCATAAGGCTGAATGCAAATCTGTGCTGGGGGGAGGGAATGTTAATTTATATCGACAAATACAATAATCCATGCTCCCCTAGCGTTTCTTTTCACGTGTTTTATTGCCATCGACTCACAGCCTCCAGTTTATAAACCAACCCACTATGCAAACAAATGCACAGGGAACCATATAACGGGGAAGCTGGTGGTGATTAACGAGCCATTGGATAAATCACCGCAGAAAATCAGGGTGATAGTACAGAGAGCTACCGCTAGTGTAGTAGAAGAGCCGAGCTCCAGCCAAGCTTCGTATGAGAGGTTGACGAGAGGGGTAGTAGGAAACCGAGCCTGGAGACTGCAGATTTCCCCTCCTGAAACTCAAGAGGCCAAAAACCACCAAGGCCTGATCACATGAACTTCTTAAATTGCAGCTCACCTCAAAATCAGAGAGATTTCTACGCTGTGGAAAATTAGATCATCGCAGCATTGCTGGTGATTTCTCCGTGTGGTTCCATCCTCACTGCCAGAAGTTAAGTCTGGGAACCAGAACAGAGGAAGAAGGACCGGAGTCTCCCAGCAGGATGAGCGAGAGCAGGAAACAGGCAGCCCAGGATGGCCGAAGTTGGGGACCAGTGATACAACCCAACCGGTTGGACAAACGCCCTATGAAAGCAGCAACTCTCACTTTGACTCCAACTCCTTCACCAACACTTGAACACAACTCACCATCCCTACAGGTGCACACTGGAAAACGCAGGTTAGGGAGCAATTAACTCCGGGCCTGACAATGGGATTTCACACCCCATGTGAGTGCCCACAGCTCCAGGAGAAAGTTGGAAGGAAATCGGAGAAAAGCCACAAAATTCATTAAAGTGACCAAAAAGCCCACACCCTGCAGTAGGAAGCACGCGGAGCTCCACTGATTTATTGACAAAAAGGTGATGTTTAAATCAATCTCATCACCTCTACACTGCAGGAGGGGCAGAAATTTCATCAGCAAGTTGACTTCAAGAAAGCAAATGTTCAATGGCAACTAACTGAAAAAAAAAAAAAAACCCACAAACAAACGCAGGTCCCGATCCAGCCAGACACGATGCCCAGGCAAGAAACCAGTATCACGAGCGTCCTAGACCCCAACGATCCCCACTCCTCCAGGTCCACGGGCCAAAGTCCAAGTTGACAGTACTGGTACGGGCAGAGACTCAGTCCACCCATCAGTTTTTTTGAGCTATGTTTAAAGTCAGTGATGTGGAACCCAGTCCTTCCAGCAAGCCCACCTCCATACTCACCCGCTAGGAGATCTCCACAGGTTCTCCCAGGCCTTTCCCAAGAAATAAAATAGACGCAAATTCAAAAAATCCAGCCCACACTACAGCAGGAATTTGAGGGACATACAGCGCAGACACGATGACCAAAGTTGACGGCACATATACATCGAATTTTTGCACATCAATCCAGGCACATGGATTTCCCATTGCACCGTCTTGGCCATCCGGTTCTGAAAGCGTTAAGCAACTCTTCACAATTTTTCATACTGCGTTCAAAGATGGTGTGCCTTTGCTTATATTCATAGAGGTATGAATAAAATCCTAATTAAGTCATGGTCTTTTCCAGCCTGGACTGCTAACAACCTTCTACAACCAGTTTACAAAGCGGCAAAGTATACTGTGTTATTAAAACATCTCTATTTGTCAAGAGAAAAGGAAACGAAGATCCAATTTCCTTGCAGTAAAATAAATATTTATTTTACGTATCATCTTGCTGTTTAATCCACGTAATCTTGTCTTCTTGCAAGATGCTACTTTTTATTTCATGTCCTCCTGGATAGCTGCAAGGATTTAACGCCTTGCAATAAAAGCCCGCTGTCACTATAAGGACAGACAGATGTTCACAGTATTAACCCTCGCTATGGGAAACCTGTTATCAAATGAATGTTCCCAACTCTCCGTTTAGATGCAAGAAAACCCATGACGTGGGTGTTGCCAGAGAATATAGCGTGTGTTCGTTAGCTCAGTTTGCCATCACGGGCTTTTGCTTCTGGGAAAAGGAGAGGGGAACTCTGCTGCCTTCCCAGCATAGCATGAGGACTTACTGGAAATAAGTAACTCTTAAAAATATCCCAAATCCTAGTCTTGCAACTATTTCTGTTCCGGAAGCAAGTCAAAATCCTTTTTTTTTGTTTTCTTTTTCACTTCCATGTTGGCTTTTCTACCTGCCCAGTATCTCCCCTTCCTTGGGGACACACTGCTTCAACGACAAGGGCTCCTCACCCGTTACAAGACCTGCATCTTTGGTCCCATCTTTACCGTCCGTCCTTGACCCAAGGGCCAGAACACAATACAGAAGCTGGAAACTCTCTAAAATATGTTGTTAATTTTGGGCTGGATCTCATCTTTCACAGTTTAGTCAGCCCCCTCCTGCTGCTGGAAAAATTTGGGCCACGCTTACCGGTTCGTCTCGCACATCCCCTGGTAGGCTTCAATCGCGTCCTCCTGATCAATGTGCTTGTCACTGTTGGGCCAGCTGGCGTTGGTGGTGATGTTTTCCTAAATTCAACACGCAAAACACAGCAGCTTGACATCCTGCACATCTCCTGCTGTCTTTCAAAGTTCCCGATACCGAGTAACCCCCAGCCATCCTTAATAGAGCTCCCCCGGGGCATCCATCAGGCTAAAGAGATCCTACAAATTCATACGCATGCAAACAAGACAGCTGCAGAGATTAGGAGGTGGAAGGAGGATGCATGAACCTGGGCGGGAGATAAGGGGGGTGCGCGGTCTGAAATACAAAACATACCGAAACCTCGAGGAATGATAAGGCAGCGAACTAAAAAGCTTAAGTGAGAGTTTTCAGAAAACGCGCTTTTCCAACAGAACAGGATCTAAACTAAAAGCCCTCAAAGAACGTGACGGGACAGGCTCTCTTCTCGGCTACACACCAGTAGAAACACATTACAGCTGCACCGGCATCAAGCGAGCAGAACCTGGTCCAAAACATCTTTTTCGCCATCCCATTTCCTTGCAGAATAAGCCAGGTGTCACAGAATACCAGCGGGAACCATCTCACACCACCACACCTTGATGCAGGGCTGCAGATGTTCCTTGGCGTGGGCTGGCAAGACCTCAGCGGGTCTGGGGTCAAGCACCTTACAGCAGTACAGACCACCATGGGACTGCCTGAAACGATGTCATGGACTATCTTACCCATCGGCAGAACCTCCCCACGCCATCCTGCCACCCAGAGCCTACCAAAGCAGACATAGCACAGCTCAGGCAGGCAGGGAATTTCCAGCAACACAACGGGAGAAGGAAAAGAAAATCCATTACCCTCCCAATTACCATGTTTTTGCCCGTCTCCTTTTGCTGGGCTGCCTTCATAATCTGCGTCCTCAGGATAAGCACCTCCTCCTTCCGCACCTCCAACTCCTCGTTGGCCGATTTCAGCTGGTTCAGGAGGAGGTTATAACTGTCCTGAATATCGTTGGACGAGTTGTTCTGGGTCGCTCGGTCGGCGATAGCCTTCCTCAGCTCATTCAGTTCATTTTTCAGCTTCTTGTTCTCCGACTCCAGCTCCTGCCTCTGGAAAATACCAACCAGTTTAGATAAACTTTCCTGAGACGCCTCTAAGGTAACTCAAATATCCATGATCACAGCTGATCATGATTGATTCATGCTAGGATCCGGATTCTGCTGCCAGTTGAGCCACATGTGATTCAGAATAGATTTTTACTGTAATCAGTAGCCTGTTTCTATTTAATAACAACACTACAGGGTGGCAGAGGGTTTTTTTTATTTGTTGAGACTATTTTTAAAAACAAAAGCAACCCATTAGAGAAACCAAACGCGTTTGTTCCTTCTCCATCTCTTTCCCTTCTCAATTAAGGAATCACCACAAGCCCCACAATGTTTAACTCATCTTTAATATTCATTAAATAAGGTGGAAGACGCCGATTGACATCATGACAGGCGTCCCGTTAGGTGAGCTACGGCTGTGTGAATTCCCACTACGGCTTCTTTTCTCGCACATTTTGTAATTCCCCCACCCCGGTGCAATGTTTGCAGCTGGAGGATTTTCTTCCCTTGACGTCTCGTCAGCTGCCGGCATTTGACAGGGCAATATTGTACAACTTTGACGCCAACGGCTCCTCCTGAATAACGATGCGTGAGCATCGCCACGTTTGCAGAGACAACTGAAGGGCTTATTTGCTTTTGCATGACAGTAGAAGACAGAGGAATACAACTCTGGCAGCTAAGACAGCCTTTATTTCAGTATTTCACCATGAAGCTTTGTTTGAATGTGGTAACACCACATTTGGCAGCTCTTCACCGTCACCCAAAACCCCCCTGGGGCATCCAGCTGGGGCAAGAGCAGCTTTGCTCCTGCGGATGGTGCAGTCACAGAATCCCAGACTGGCAGGGGTGGGAAGGGACCTCTGGAGATCATCTAGTCCAACCCCCTGCCAAAGCAGGGTCACCCAGAGCAGGTGGCACAGGAACGCGCCCAGGTGGGTTTGGAATATCTCCAGAGAAGGAGACTCCACCACCTCTCTGGGCAGCCTCTGCCAGGGCTCTGCCACCCTCAAAGGAAAGGAGTTTTTCCTCATGTTGAAGTGGAACTTACCACGTTCCAGTTTGTGCCCGTTGCCCCTTGTCCCGTGACCGGGCACCACTGAGAAGAGCCTGGCCCCATCCTCTTGCCACCCCCCCTTTAGAGATTGCTGAGCATTGATGAGATCCCCTCTCAGTCTGCTCTTCTCCAGGCTGAACAGCCCCAGGGCTCTCAGCCTTTCCTCAGCAGAGAGATGCTCCAGGCCCTTGATCATCTTTGTAGCCTCCACTAGACTCTCTCCAGCAGTTCCCTGTCCTTCTTGAACTGGGGAGCCCAGAACTGGAGCCAGTGCTCCAGCTGTGGCCTCCCCAGAGCAGAGCAGAGGGGGAGGATGACCTCCCTCCACCTGCTGGCCACTCTCTTTTTAATGCCCCCCAGGAGACCATTGGCCTTCTTGGCCACCAGGGCACATTGCTGCCTCATGGGCAACTTGCTGTCACCAGGACTCTCAGATCTCTCTCTGCAGAGCTGCTTTCCAGCAGGTCAACCCCTAACCTGTGCTGGTGCACGGGGTTATTCCTCCCAAGGTGCAGGACCCTACGCTTGCCCTTATTGAACTTCATTAGGTTCCTCTCCGCCCAGCTCTCCAGCCTGTCCAGGTCCTTGCTATGGGTCGCAGCTGGGGAGCGGAGCCAGACCCCCAGGGTCCTGCTCATGGCCCAAATCCCAACAGTCCACCTTCTCTTCGCACCAGATCCTCCATCACCAGCTGCTGCATGGTGGCACCCAGGGCTGCTCCCTCCTGTCCCCACGCACCCGGGGGACAACGCCAAAACCCAACAGGAACATCATCCAACTACAAAATCAGAGATTCCTGCAAGCGAGCTGACAAAGTCTGGTGTCTGACCAATTTGGGGTCAACTCTTTCCTAGGGACCAACCGACCCCCCATGTGGATTCTCTAGTGTCTACAATTGCACAAGCTCCTCCCGCATCCAGATGCTTCTCTCTCCCTGCTGGCTTTTGAGCCTTTCCACAGCTTTCCTGTACGATCCCTCTCATTTATGGGATATCTACCTCGTTATCAGCTTTGGCTAAGGCCAGCTAACGAATCCCAAAATGGCNAGAGAAAAACAGTGGGGGGGGGGGGGGGGTATGGGGGCAATTTATACAGCGTGTAGCGCGCACAGCTGTGTAAACCTCGTTTCCATGGGGAACGGGGGTTGTAATTATAAATCCTTACAAATTATAAATAGCATGCCTTATCACAGCAGAGGTGCGAACAGAATAGCTGATCTGGCAGCTGGACCAACTCCAAGCTGAGCAAACACCATCAGTAACAGAGCACAGTCAGGTACTTTATACCATCTGTCATTAAAAACAAAAAAAAATGAAAAAAATAAGAAATGCAGTCGATCCAGCAATTCCTCCACATCCGCGTTAACCACAGCTCGGCAGCGGGAGCGTATGAGACGTTAGCTTTTCTAGA
>VYZM01006838.1:144774-169736 GCA_013398915.1 Dromas ardeola
CCTTCCCTTCCTCCTCCTCCTCCTCCTCTTTCAGCCAAACTCGTAGCTCCATGGACTGGTTGTATCAAGCCGTGCTCTGGTTTGAAACCAAGCCAGGAAGATCAGGGAAGAAAGTGACAACCAAGAGCCCAGCACCAAGAGCCCACGCCCTGGCCTCCTTTCAGAGTTCACATTTAAATCCAATCCCTGCTCTTTTCTTGGTGGATTTTGTGGAGCAATATTAAAATATCTATAGACATGGGCAAGACATTTATTATCCCCTGCTCATACACCCTTTTTGCACCAGCGATGGCAGAACGGAAGCTAAAATAAAATGCTTTGAATGTGGAAAGGGAGATTTCTATTTGCGCTGTGAGAAATGCTCTTTCTTCTGCCTAGTGCAATTGCGCTGATTTATTTGACAAGTTATACAGTCAGAACATCCTGAACTTGAACTCACACTTGCCCCAGCACTGCCATGCCAGGAATCTGCCCTTTCTTCTACTTCTGGTACTTGATAGGAAAAGGAAATAAAATCCCCTAGAAGCTCGTTTCATGATGAGCTTCCAAGTCTCAGGGATGAAACAAACATCCCAGCTATGCAAAGGGTGAAAAAAAAGTCAGTCAGGGCAAGGACTCCTCGGTGCTTTCGCTCCCACTTTCCCAGTCCGAAAAAACAAAGCAGAAAACCCATTTTTTCCCTGGGGAACTTTTTGTTGTACAAGAGTGACCCAAGGACACACCTCTCACCAGGGAGATCCCTCCAGCCCTGCCTTGTGGCTAATCAAACACCTGGCTGGGCATATTTTGGGACAGCATCTGCACAAAAACTCTATTTATCTGTTACAAAGGACACATAATTTATGCCTGCTGTAAATACATCAGTGTTAACCCAACTTTTTCTGCATTCCTCAGCAGCACTACAAAAAGAAACAACCAACTCTTATCCAAATGAGCCTCTCTAAGGAAGGATTGTGCCTCGGCCGCTTCCCTCCATCAAAATCTGCACCAAGAAATGGCTCCAAAAGCTAATCCCAAAGGCAAATCCCTGCCACCGTGGGTACAGGACAATTACACTGAGACACAAAGCTGGATGACAGTAGACACGTATGAAGTAGAAGACCACGTGCTGGCTACAAAACCCGAGCCTGTGTGGCCATCCACTAACACCCTCACCTTGCATTGTCCCGCTCGAGGGCTGTGAGTGTCAAAAATATCTCAAATGGGACCCAAAAGTGAACAGAAGGCAGTGAGGACTCAGGTCACAAAGTACCGAACAAGACCCAGAAACATCCTTAACCCCCAAACAAAACCTGCTCTTCAGCAATAACCCTATTTATTACGTTTACCCAAACTGATATTTGTACGTATCATTTTAAAAAAAATATATATTTATATTTACTTTTGTGCTGTTTAATGTATTTACACATATTTACACTCATATTTATCCAAACCAAACCCGGGGATGTTCATGACCTTATCCAAGCATCTCCTCCCCCATCCATTGCAAGACTCCTACACCATGATGAGCGCTTCAGCTGCACCGCTAACAGTCTTCACACCTCACCTAAGTCAAAATTCATATTCATATTTTCGAAAAGACACTGCAGCCACCTTTCTAAAACATCCCGAAACACTTCTAAACTGGCTAAAGGAGTCTCAGTTTCCAAAAGACAGTGCATCAGTGGTGCATCAAAGCCAACTTCCCTTCCTCCTCCGTAAGCTGGTATCTCATGGACCACTCAAGAGCATCCACAGGAGAGTTTGCTGCGTGTAAGCTTTCAGACACTTCAGCCTAGTACCCCAAGATAAAGGCTTTTTAAGCTGGCAAAAAAGGAAAAATAAATCTAATTACACAAGATTCTTGAAGGAGCCAGAGATAGTGTAAATATTAGAGATACAAATTAGAAAGAGAGAGAGAGACAAGAGAGGAAGAGCTTTGTTACAGTCACAGAAGCAGCTCTCATGGGGGAAGGAGGGAAAAGCAGCGCTCCGAATCAGCGGTAAGTCACTCTTTCACTGCAGATGGAAACTTTGGCCAGCGTCCCATCTTCACAAGTTGGGAAAACACCAGGGAACTGTATTTGTCTCTTTATTTCAGTGGTTCCTCTCAGTCCAACCCACCTACCACAGGGAACACAAAATCCTTTCCTTCAGGACTAGGGGTGGCCTTTCACTCTGGCATTTGAAGCAATTGCTCCTTGCTTTTCACAAGGACATCAGCTCTTCCCAGACTGCCATTCACCCAACACGTCACTACCCAAAATATCACCTGCTACAGCTGCGTCAAAGCAAGCTCTTAGACCCGGTTCTCCCTTGTCACAACCCTCAGCCCATCTCCCTGCAACTCCAGCAAGAACCTTGCGCTGGAGGACCCTTAAAGAGAACCTCTTGCAGTGCAACACCCCTAAAATCTAACTCTGAGATGTGTTGCCTTGCAAGGTCATTTTCCACCTGTTTTAGGTTAAAGAACGCTGCTTTTTTTGTAACGTGTGCTACCCATTCCTATGAAATGGTATTAATAGAGAATTATTAAGGTTTGTTTCATTTGTAGGACTATGTATGGTGGTAGGTTAGGAACGTAGAAAATACGAAAATCCAAAATTAATATCTCCATTCTGAACTTCCTGGGTTAAAACCTGAAGGAAACACAATTTGTGAACTCACACAGAAATCAGGATTCCAGAAGTCACGTGAGGTGGTGGCGATTCCCATCCGCTGGGTTTTCCCCTTCCAAACTGCAACTTCACTTTGTTTTACAAGGTCAAGAAACTTAAGACTTCCCATAGCCACCTTTAATCAACTGGAAGACACTTGGGCAATGATCTTAAAGCTCCTGCCACGCTTCTACTCCAGGCAGAGGTACTAATGAAACTCAGCAGGGTTTCCCTTAATCACAAACAGCGCGCCTAGCAAGCGCAACAAAAATATCGTGCTTAGAAACTAAAAATTGGATGGACCAAGTGCCACAAAAAGCTACTGCTAGAGGTACGGAGCTTTGCTCTTAGTGAGGGTTGACCATACATCCTTTCCATCTCTACCTTCTGCTGTTTTGCATCTTCTGAGATGATGCAGACGGTAAAAATAAGTATTGCTGCTGTCGGATGGTTTAGTTCAGATGGTTTAGCGCGATGTTATCCTGGGAAACACGTTCCCCTGGATTCCTCAGTTGTAGTGCAATATTTGTTAAGGGCACAGGCAGAGAAGGAGCATCTGAAATCTAGGTCTGCACTACCAAAAACACAAACCAAAAAAAAACCCAAACAAACATGCAACCCTCACAAACTCCATCCCTGAAACTGGTTTTCCAAGGACGAGCAAGACACAAGAAATGGCCTAATAGTCGAGACCAGAAGTAGTTGGGTACAGCTATAGAGCAGGACGACACAACCCACCCACGCCACAATTGGAGCCTAGAGGTTTCAGGCACTCTCTCTGTCACAGGGAGAAAACGATGGAGGCAGAACTGTAAGGATTTAGAGCTTAGGGACAAGACAAACTGCAGGGTAGGGCAATAGCTGGGAAGACACAAGATGACTATGGTCAACCAGCTTTGCTGCTGGGAGATGGAGGCTCTTCTTGCAATCCACGCAGCACATTTATTTGGCTTTGACCCAAGTGGCACCTTGGGAATGCAAGGAGAGCAGATAAGTAGCAGAGTTGGAGCCTGGAACAAGAAACACGTTGGGCTTCAACCGCCAGAATTCATACTATGCTCTCTCTAATAGTCAGAATCAATTACAGCAGGTTTTGGGTTATTGCCACGTTCGGACAACTTGTTTGGGCTGTTGGAGCCATGTAAGAAGTTACAGCGCTAAGGAGGAGCTCCTCACTCACCTTCAGACTGTTGTATGCAAAATCTTCGTGGTCCGAAGTCACTTCAGTCTTCGTTTCAATTACCTGCATGGATTAAAGAGATAAATTTATATTTAAAACCAGACAGATAAATATGGGACAGGATGGCTAAGCACGTCTCGATCAACAACCAGCCCTGCCGCATCGCTGCCGGCCAGCTCACCCATAAAAATGTTATTAATTGCCATTAGACGGAGTTCCAGCAACACGTAGTGGGGACGCTACAGGAGAAAAATGGTTTAATCGCTCATTAATATCTTGACAACTGTGGCTCACTGCAGCTTTCAAGCAACGACAGTCATTAGGGGAACAATCTTCAACGTAACGGTTGGGAAGCAGGTTTTTAATCTGCCTCTGCAGCAAGGACGAGGGGCTGGGGAAGTTTCCTGTTTCAAGCGTTTCCTGCAGATCGCTAGAGGTGATCAGTAAGAATATCTGGTGAAGCAAGTAACTAATTACTCTTGATGATTTTGTTGAGTCTCTTATTGCGTTTGCCAAAAGATACCTAGATCTCACGCTGGAGAGTAACAAACAAAATAGTTCCCAAACAAAGCAAGAGAAGCCCCAGAAATTTCAATTATGAAACAAGAGAGTGATGGCATTTGCTCTGCGTTTCATAGAAGAGCATCTTTCCTGCTTCCCCACACCATGCACGCAGCGCTGCTGTCTCACGGCATGCATTGTTTCCCGCGCTCCGGCCTCTGAACAAGCCACAAAGTCTCAGTTACAGAGGGCAGGGTGAAAAATACACACAAAAAATCAGCTATTGAAATCCCCCTATGCCAAATATCAGCTCACCAGCAGCTAGAGAGAGCTGTATTTTCAGATTCCAGTTACAAGTCAGGACCAGCTCTTAAGTTATCACTGGGCCGCCAGTAATCTAGATCCATTATTTATTTTTTTTTTAAATGACTTTCAAGGAAACCACCCAAACTGTAGGAAGATCTTTTTTTCACAAGAAAGAAAGAATATATCGAAGGAATATCCCTGCCTTGCAATACAGAGAAAAGGAAGAACGCCTTCTGCTAACAGCTATTTCTGGTTTGTTATACCATTTTTTATGCTATGTTCCTATAGGATCATTACTGGGGATAAAAAAAAAACCCCACGCGCAGATTATAATAAAACCAAACTGAGGACGCAAGACCGACTGACACGTCTGTGAAGTGCTTATCAGATCACGCCACGCAATGCTGGATGGGGGGAAGCCAGGAGTGCAGAAAAGCACTTGACTAACCCAAATCAACCAAAAGAGATGTGGGGATGTGGGGTACCGGGGGCCTTTCTCTTCACGGCTCCCGAGCACTGACATGCCTCAAGGTTTGATCCAGCCAAAAGGTGGTATCTGTGTCCGTAAGGCTGCAGCATCACGTCCATCTGCCAGCCTCCAAATACTCACCTTCCCCTTCCTCATTCTGACCTTCGCTAACAAAACTCGGGCCACGCTTCGAATGTCTCACAAGAGAAGGAAACTGGATCAGCGCAGGCAGAATAAAACGCTCCAAAATTGATTCTACACCTCATTGCTTTCAAGATATGTAAGATACTGTCCTAAAATCTGTTATAACCCAGTTTATAAAAAATAAAAATAATAAAAAAAAATTAGGTCTTCTGTCCAATTGTCCTTAGTTTCTCTCCATTTTCCAACTGGATTTGCTGCCTCTTAACTTGAACTTGTCACTCTCAAACCTCAATTCCTACATCGCGTGTCCTCAAGCAATCAAGGAAAGCCGGTTACCAACATGAAATATTAATATGAATGAAAAGACATCTCTTACCTGAGATTTCTTGCTCTCTTGCTCCTTTTTCTCCAGCTGGGTTTGTAGCTTCCTCCTCTCCTGCTCGAGCTCCCTCACTCGCTTCTGTAGCTTTAGGAAGAGGGTCATGTCCATGGCGGCTTTTTCCATCCCGACCTCCTGGAGAAGAACCGGGGGGGAGCGGAAAAAGGAGAAGACCTCAGTCAAGTTTTATAACCACGCACCATGCCAGGTACACCCTGACCCCAGCCACAGGCACGTACTTTCAAAGACCAAACCCCCATTTTAAGCATCTATTTTTCATGTCAACTAACAGTTGACTCACTGTAATAAATCGTTGAATGATTATCAGCCCATTTATCTGTTGGGCTGGTTGGAGCCACAGCTAAGAACGTTAAAAATACCCTACTGAGTCCCTTCTAGCCAAGTATTTACTAGTTGTTTTTTAATTAGCTTCACCTGGAATATTTTATATTAGAGCATGGCCAATACCGATTACTTTGACTTCAGCAAATGCTCTCAAAGCAATTCAGAAATACTAAAGCAATGTAACACAGCAGCCAGCAAAGGGAAACGGGGGTTTCTGCGGGCACGGCACGCAGGACAAGACATGGCCCTGCCAGCGGGGTGGCAGATCCTTGGAACAGTCATCATCCACGTGGGCTCTCGAGTCACCAAAGGGGAGTTCAAAAAGCAGCCTATTCTAGCAAACGTAAGCAAAAACACATTTCCCTTTTCCATGTGATTCTGGATTGTCAGGGAGTAAATTTATGCTGCTCTTTTCTGCATTAAGAGACTGTTGATTAGAGGGGCTGTGCTGGCCAGCAAAGCATCTGTGAAGGTGCACTGGAATGAAAATGCTCGGGAGAAGGGGATAACGAACTCCGGGATCCTCGCGGAGAAGGATTATTATACAGTCATTGCCATCGGTGCTAGGAATAACTACATGTCACGCTGACTGCTTTGATGGATTTTCATCCGTCTTTAAGGTGGCATGGCCAAAACGCAACACTGTTATTTTTAGAGCCCTATTCAACCTGACCCCACAGACCAATAAGCATTTGCCACAGCACCACAACCCTGCAATCCCCCCTCACACAATTTAACCGTGTATTTCTGTAGAGCGAAATTAATTTCAGCTGTCACACCTTATAGTCCCAACCTGCATTCCTCCTGTGTGCTCCAAGACCCACGTCAATCATTCCTCCTCCCCTCGAGCCTACCCGAATTACTCTACCTCCACTTGTTGTATTACATCCTCGGTGTCTCCTATCTCAGAGGTTGAAATGGATGGATAATTGGAATCGGACTCCAAACTGCTCTGGTTGGATGGGTTTCTCCTGTGCCCCGGCGCTTGCTGCCAAGGAGAGGTGCGGATACATTCAGTGTTTAAGGAAGGATTCCCCACAAAACATTGTTTCTTTGAACAAATTATGTCTATATATTAAGGTTACCTTTACTAAAGGTCTGATTGTCATCTTATAGCGAATTCCATTTTCTAGTTCTTACGCCCTACCGTAACATTCCGATTAACACAAGAGAATACCGTAAAACGTGAAGTGATACAGAAGGCTCAGTTTAAAAATTCTGCGTGAATTAAAGGCTGTTCATGACACCAGATGCCTGTTAAGTGCAAACATGCAAATCTGAGCTCACGATTATGCTCTTCACAGCACCCTCTGGGGCTCCCTTTAAACGCTCAACCTTCCAACTAATCCATTGTCTAATTTTCAACAGTTCTTCTAACGTTTTAGCGACCTAAAAACTTTGACTTTTGAAATTCTGAAGTCACATTGTCGGGGTTTTTTTTTGGTTCTTTTTTTAAGCCAACACCTACACGTGAACATCACTGAAACAAATTAAAAGCAAAACGAGAAGCCTGAACCAGCTTCTGCTGGGATTCACAGATATCTCTATGGAGTAAGCAGAGAGGCGTGAAAAACCAGGCTCTTTTCTCAAGGCACAAATATGGTTTGGCTTCAGTGTAGCAGCTCTGTCTTAGAAATATCAAACACGATAATGTCAGTTTTATTAGGTGTTCCGGGGTTGCGTCAGCCACATCATCCAGCCACCAACGTCATGTCCAGGACGCAACTGAATAGGAATAATTTCAGTTTCATTACCTTTACAATAGTCATTTCATCCCGCAAGTTGTCATATCTCTGCTCCAGCCTCGAATACTCCTTTACCAGGTTCTGATAACGAGACCTCTCTTCTTCCAACTCTTTCTTCATCTGGATATTTTCCTCAACTGTGTTTTGTGCAAATCCATCTTTCAAATAAGAAGGAAAAAAAAAAAAAAAAAGAAATTATGATCTTCATCTCTGAAATGAATTTCTTGCAAATATGTGCAATAACGATGACTAATTAACAAAACGCTCTCTGCCAAGAACATTTAAAATACAAATAAGCATTCTCTAATATTTAGAGACTATTATTTGCCATTTGGAACAGCTTCAGCTCTTCTGCTCGGAGATCACAGTCCTCTGCCGTCTGAGTTAAGAGAAAAATCTCCAGCACCTACAAACCATCAGACCTATTATTGTGCTCAACTCACCTGGGCCAGCTCCAGCTCCCATGGGCCAGCCATAAACCCGCTTAAGAAAAGACCAGCACAGTATGGAAACGCACTCATGTTTAAGAAATGCACGTTTAAGCTGCATTTAAAGACTCTTCCGCCAGCTTCCCACCACCAGATTCAGCATAGAAGCAAATCAACCTCAGCATCTCTTCCTCATGTCATCATCAACCATTTGCCATAGCAAGATTGTGGCAGTTCTGAGTATTTTATACCCAAATAAATTCATTTTTTTGTTAAGGAAGCAAATCTGGTCCTTCCCCTTACTGAGAAACTGGGCAAATATAATCCACGTGTCCTTTTAAGTGGGTGGACACTAAACAAAACCCCTCCGCTTGCTTTCCTCAAGCTTCGATGCCCCGAAAGCATCCCATAAGAGACGAAAAAATATTTGCAGGAAGTTTTCTTTTTTCTTTTTAACATGTTATTTTCATTCCTTCGTTTTGCATGAGGCTGAGAGCAAGTGGTACTTCACGTGTACCTGGGAGCAGTGGTAGATACGCCACAGAATGACGCGTGATGCTTTGTAAATCCTGCAACAAAATCAAAGCTGAGAAGGGTGGTGAGAAATAAAAAAAGCTCAAAAACACACATGAGAGTTTCTTTTGCGGCTCGGGATTTTCCCCAGATTGCTTTCCTCTCTCTATATCTCCCCATCTAAGTCTCTACTTTAAAAAACACTCACAGACTCCTGTCACGTTAGAGAAATCCTTTGTCACAGCTCACTGTCATTAACTGTGCTGTTCCGTGGATCCTTTATTCATCAATCTTGGGATGCCGTTATTCTCTATCCTCCACCCCTCGCTGCCTCTCACATCACCCGCAGTAAATGCTCCAACATAACCGAATTAAAAAGCCCTTTTAGGTACTTTATTCCACATTTCACCAATTAAAGCAGCCTCTGTCTTGCCATCCACCAGCAGGACAGCACGAACAGAACCGTCCCCACAACAAAAACGACGACAAAAACCCCCAGGAAAGGGGTGCGGAAAGATTAGCACTTTTCAAGGTAGGAAAAACATGCAGGACAAACAAGTTTGAGAGGGGAGAACAGTTAAGCTCCTCGTTTAGTGAGGGCATTATAATCCTATGAACATTTTTTCTTACCTTCAGATTGACAGAGGATCCTGCTGTTAAGCTCCTCTTTTTCCTGCTTCAGGAGAGCATTTTCTTCTTCCAAGTCGGATATGCGCTGCGAAAGAAGGGAAAGAATTACTGCTTGCTGCAGGGTCAGAGCCTCTGCAGAGGGATTACATTTCACCTGGCCAGAGACAGGGAGCTTTGTTCGGGCTTTCTTCGCCGTTTAAAAGATCTTTTCCCTCGTGCTTTGCCAGTTATCCTTTGTACGTCGAGAGCTGAAGCGCAGGAGAACCGCGCTGCAACAACGGACACTAACTTTGCTTATCCTGAGTGCGTTTCTCCCTTCAACTCATGTTTTTAGCAGAATCTTATAAAATACTGAGCAGCTGGACTTGGCGACCACGATCTGCAGGAGTGAAACTCCTACAAGTGACCAGGTCATGGCATCAGGGGTTTATTTCCACATCTCAAGGGGCTTCCTCGCCACCTTCAAGTCACAACACTGACCGCTGTTGGGGAAAAAAACCTGCTGCTTGTTCCAGGCAATGTGGCACTTAGGCAGTTAAGGTGGACAAAGTTAACCTGATCACCATGGAAGACTAATATTAAATAATTCAGGCTTTTTTCATTTCATGTGTATTGTGCCCACTTCATTTAATAAGATTATAATGACTTTAATGCTTCAACACCACTGCAGAACCTCTAGTACGGTGACTCACAGTGCGTACCAGCGCCTTTGGTAATACAACAGGAGCATATATAGCAATTAAAACCAACAACTGCCAGCAAAAATTAACAAAAACAGAAATTAAGTCCTGCAAAATAGTTTTGTGGGTATTTTTAACTACCTCTTTATTAAAAATAAAGGGAAGCAAAGCCACTTGTCACAACGACAAGGCTGGACCGACGCTGACAGCAGCCTACCCCGTAACTTTGTTCATCCTCAGGTATTTTGATGCATTCGACAGCGCTATCTCAAAACGCAAAACCACAAAAACATCCCATTATCAAGCGAAATACGCTGCTACGGTTAAGCAGGGTGATACCGCTGCCGTCGGGAGGGAGAGCAAACTGACACATCGTCCCGGCGTAAAGCCATTCCCTACGCCTGCGCCATCGCATCCTCGAGCCGCGGCTTAGAAAACGGCTACACACAGCAGAAGGAGCTCAAGATGCCAAAGATAAACAACACTGTACACACCATAATACAAGTTTTCAGTGCCCGAGAATAATAATTTTGCTGTCACCACTATGTAGAATTTATAGGCAGCCCAGCTGGCATGTATTCCCAGCACAGACTTCAGTCTTCCACACGAGCACCCTCAAATCGAGGTATTTTCTCAAACATGGCATACGCCAGATACGTACTAAGGGCGNGTAAAAGCAAAATGAATATTTTATTGTAAGTCAAATTGAAGCAGTCATATCCCGTGCACAGAAACTGGAAGATCCCACTACCTCTCACTCTCCATTCATTTACTCCATCTGTCTGCACGAGACTATCATCTCCTGCATCTCTCTCTCTCTCTATATATATATATATATACAATAGACAAGATGGGGGCTGGGGATACAACTGGGAAGCGAAGAAAACACAATTTAATATATGCACAGCTACTGGTGTTTCAAATGCTCTGAACTGAGCCATGATTTTAATATTCCGTACCAAAACCAACTCCATTCCTTCAGTCGTACGTCCCTTCAAATCAATATCATGGCAGGGAAGGAAAACCTGCGCTGCAATAGGACGGTGTTTATCCCATCAGGGTAAAGATCAGGGGTGATGACATTATTTCACTAGTGCTCTTTAAAGGGTGCTGATAACCGACTCTTCTGCCCAGAAAACAAAGTTAGGATGGTTGGAAAACCAAACTAGACAAAAATTTGGAGCACTTTCAATTGTGCTAGGCTAATATTTTAGAAATAAAAGACTTGGCAGAATGTGTAATAATTATTCCCATGTTTAAAAATGTTGAACAAAGATTGGATATAGAAATTTTTAAGATGTGATGTTAAGCGACCAAACTTGTTTATCGCTCTCCTGTTTCCATACGAGACAGAAACAAGCTGGAATTCACCATTTGTGTTTACAGAAACCCAATGAGAACAATAACAACCCATTAAATACAGGTAGAGGCAAACGGAGCAGGTTACACACCGGCCAAGCAGCACAAACTCCATCCCTGGTACCTACACCAGTACCTTTTGTATCCCTTGCTCAATTTTCGATAGGAAACATCTTTGAAGGTGCTTCAAATATCACAGCACCTGCTTTGAAGGATTTCCATGGAAGATGTTGAGCAGTGAGGACTGGTGATGGCTTCAGCCCTTATTTATGTGTTACGCTGGAACGACCTGCTCGTAGCATCACGCTCCGGTCTTCCCCTAATCTTGAGAGGATGATGGCATTTAGGATTTTCCTAATAAAATTCCTGGCCAGGCTTTGAATCATCCTAGCTCATCCATCCAGAAGATTAGGTGCTACCCAAAGCCCCAGGAAGAGCTGTTGGTACTCACGCAGATCTGACGGTTTCAACTTTATCGCAAAACGGAGTAAGAAGGGCTATTCTAAAATTAAGGAGTCGGAGAGAAAAGCCGTATGGAAGAGATTAAAGGACATTTTTTCAGTAACAAAATCATAAGTAATATGGATTTGCAGCAGCTGCAGCCCCAGCTCAAGTCGACAGAATTAAGACTGTCACCTCAGTCCCACTCAGAAACGTCTGAGGACTTGGGGTATCATCTCCGGAGCGAGTGCATCCCCCCCCACAACCACAGTGCAATCTTCCTACTGAAGGTGAAAAGGGCTTCTCACACCTGAATTCAGTTTCACAACCCTCCCCACCCTTTTGGTACTCATTAGAACTGCTCAAAAATCTCTATCGTAAATTTTCTTGGAAAGCAATTTTTGCCTCAACGAACGTCTCCAGGAAGGAAAGAGGTCTTCTCCGTCTTCCCAATGACGAGGAATCCAAGGGAGCAACGGAAAGCTAATGGGAGCCTGCACCGCTGAGTAGAAATGTTTTATAATTAAACCATTTATTGTCATGGTAAAGTGCATGGTATTTGCTCTGCTGTAGGCACTTACACAACAAGGGCTTTGTTTTCCTGCTTTTTGAAAGCATTTCTTTGGTCATTAAATCAACCTTTCTTCTGAGTGCTGGAAGGGGATTTGCAATCAAGAACAAAGAGAAGCAGTTTTTCCCCAGCTGCATCACCTTCAAAATAAAGCATCGTTTCAGGCTCTAAAAGCCTCCGTTGCAGCCAGCTAACGAGCCCAGCCCTGTGCCAAAAAGGATCTTCTCCTTTGGTGTTGGAGGAAAGAAAACTACCGATTCCATACGTCTCTGTGTGGGTGCAATACACGTGCAAAGAGCGGAGCAACTGCTTTTCTGGCGGCTCTTGGTCCAGCCAAGAGACAACTCACATACAGGTTGAATGATCTTTAGAGAAACGCACCCAAAAATGCACTTCATCGGTCCTAGTCGATCCATTTAAGTTATCCTGAGCACATAGTCCCCGCAGCTACTCACTCAAACCCACCATATCCCAGGACTCACCCACAAGGGGAGGTTGCCCAGGGCAGGTGCTGCCGAGTGAAGTGCCCTTGAAGAGCCCCATCTGGGCACTCTTCCACCATAATTAAGCAACTCAACTTCATGTTGTCACACAAAAAGCACTTTTCTAGAGTAACAGCTGCAAAATAGCTTTTTCTATGCAACGCGTAGAGTAGAAAAGCCCTAAGTTCTTTCCAATAGCAGGATCAAAGAAACCACTTCAACCACCAGTGCAGAAGAAAAAAAGATCACGGATTTAATCTGAGCAGGCACAAGCATTCGCAGCAGGAAACTGAACCCATACCTTAGGGCCTTAGGTTACGAGATTAGGTGTGAAGATTGTTCAGAATGAACCTGACTAGAAAAGAAATTCAGGGTAAAAGGTCCGTTTTTACTATTTGCAAAAAACCTCTACGCTCCGAGGTCTCTTTCTCCCACTAGAAAGCTTTCTTGTACAATGGTGGCAGCTTTGAGCCACCTTCACCTCAAGACGTCCAGAAAGCTTAGGAGTTTGCATGAAGGAGGGGAAGAAAATAAAGAAGTTTAATCCACATCACAGCTCCGAACCCTTTAAAGGCTTGTAAGAACCAGCCTAGCCGGTGTTGGAGCAGTGGCCCTCATGTCCCATGCCAGGCTGGGCTGAGGAAGAACATCTTCCTAATATTTACGGCATCTATGAAAGCCTTCTCCGATATCTTGCATTACACGCCACGAGGAATCACCGTATATACACGGAGCTCTGGGGTATCCCCGGTTATTAAGTGCCCTTATTTCAGATGGACCTGGGTTTGGGGAGTTTCTTCATGGCTGGCAGCGCCAAAGGCATCGAGATGGGGCATCCTCCTGCCATGAGGCTCCCGCAGGGATGTCCACCTGCCCTTGCTGCCCCATGACCTGGTTAAAAGGCAAATTCTAGGGGCATTCAGTAACAGAAAGAAAAAAAAAATCATAATTAAAGAATAGAAATTAAGTCTCTCCCCTTCAGACTTCTGAAGAGTGAGTTTTCACCAGTATGACCACCTACACAACGTGAGATGTGTGACAATTACACGTACCTTTCTCAGAAGGTCTTTCTCCTTAACATAGCTGTCCTCCACGACCTTCCTCTCACCATGAGCTTTCTCAAGCTCCAGCCGGAGATGCTCCATCTCTTCCTGCAAGCTGACAAGCTGGTTGCCGTCACCCCGGTGGCTCTGCTGATATTGCACCAGTTCCTTCTTCAGCTTTTCCACCTCGGAGGAATGGGCTGACGCGAGCGTAGAGAGCTGCTCGTTCAGGAGTTTGTATTCCTTGTTCTGCAGCCAACATCCCAAAAAGAAGAAAATAAGACCATAAGCAAGAACTGATGCACTGCAAAAGTGCATCAACCATCAAAAATCCTTGAGCGTGGTGGATAAGAAAATTTGGATAACCAACATTTCCATGCATATGCTAATAAAGCTCATACAGCTAAAAAACAATTTCAAAACCGTGACAAAAGCTCAATAATATTTTGGTAACGATTATGCAAGCCTTTGTTAAATTGATGTTACACTTGAAGCAAAGGCAAACAACATGCGATAGCACTGGCAACCAAACCAAAAAAACCCTACACTTTTATTACAGCTTCCAAACAATGTTGCTTAATGCAATTGGCTCGCAATTTTTTTAGCTTGCAATATTGGGTTTGTGGTTTATCCTTTTATTCTTGACTCCTACGCCCGCAGGAACCTGGGGTGACAACGCACCGTAGTATAATTGCAGCCTTGAGCACACAGAGCTCCCTAAACCCCAGCTTTAAGCCATGTGCCAGCTCCACAGTCTTTTTATTCGCTCAGATTTTCTCTTTTGAAGCACTTAGCAATGATTTTCTCCCAAGTTCTGAGCCCTAGAAAATTCAGCAGCTTGGATTTTTGTGGTTCAAATCAAAGTCAATGGGAACTACATTGCAACTAATAAAACGTCGTCATTATTAGCCAGCTCCGGAAACGACGATGAATTCACAACAGACCAAGAGCTCCTGTAAAGAGCCAACTAAGTAGCTTCGCTAACATTAGGTAGATAACCACAAGTGCCAAAGAACCGTTTTGAAATTCAAAATATAGTCTGGTTTTTAAAGTTCCCTTTTTGAAAGCTTCCTATACAGCTTTAAAGATCGGGGCTCATATCGCTCCCTGTACAAGAGACCCAAAAGGGCTTCCTTTCTTAAATGGGACTTTGGTGGATATTTCACTTGAGCATCAGAAATATCAGTTTTGGCCTTTCCCGGTCTTGGTGGAAAATATTTGGCGAGAGATTGTTGTCCAGACCAGATGGATGACCTGGTAATCTGCAATTTAGCCTTTTGCTGTTTCTCAGAGCTTTAGTCACCAACAGAGTCGCAGCAGCTCATGAAAAACCGCTCCTTCCAGCCAGAAGTTTTTAGTTCACGTGGAGGCCAAGAAAAGCTTGAGGTGAAGAAGCCAGAAGATAAAAGTCTTAAAGGACACAAGCGTATCATTTTAAAAAGTCAATGGACTAGGGAAGTCCTGATACACAATTTTTGACTGGTCAGGATAAGCAGTAAAGGTGCAAAGTCACAGATACTAAATGCAACTTCTTCCTCTAAGATGTTCACCGCAGTCAAGTCAGCAAGATAAAAAAATTCTATGCCAAAATAGTATGATCAATCTCCAAAAGAGTCAAAGGCTCCCATTAGCTCTCATACAAGAGTTTTCAGAGAACTTTACAGCCTGGAAAAGGAAAAAACAACCCATGGAAGTAGAGAATTTCATCTTCTAGGCCTAAACAGGTTCTTCCAGACCAGGGAGACCCCTGTACAAATGCATGGGGAGTTGGTGGATACCGAACCCCCCACCCTACTTAGCATTAGTCTCTTTTAGATTCCCCATGTGGCTCGTAGGATCGTGTCTTCTACCACCGCTCTGATTGTCCTTTCGGCCCCTCTCTAGGTGACCTCCCAAAGCAGTCCCAGCGCTCTGAAGCAAGATTAACACACGTCTCAAATGGAAAAACAGGTAATCGAGGGACATTAACATCTTTTCCCTTCGCTCCCTTGTAATGAATGATCAGTGAACATCAAAATTCAGCGTTCAGGTGGTATTAAGGAATTAACATTTCCGCATGACCAAAGCCAGCAATGTGCCCTTGTGGCCAAGAAGGCCAATGGCCTCCTGGGGGGCATTAAAAAGACTGTGGTAAGCAGGTGGAAGGAGGTCATCCTCCCCCTCTACTCTGCCCTGGGGAGGCCACACCTGGAGCACTGGGGCCAGTTCTGGGCTCCCTGGTTCAAGAAGGACAGGGAACTGCTGGAGAGGGGACAGCAAAGGGCTACCGAGATGATGAGGGGACTGGAACACCTCTCTGATGAAGAAAGGCTGAGGGAAGTGGGTCTTTTTACTCTGGAAAAAAGACAACTGAGGGGGGATCTTATCAATGCTTATAAATACTTAAAGGGTGGGTGTCAGGAGGATGGGGCCAGGCTCTTTTCAGTGGTGCCCGGTGACAGGACAAGGGGCAACGGGCACAAACTTGAACATGGGAAGTTCCGCCTAAACGTGAGGAGGAACTTCTTTCCTTTGAGGGTGGCAGAGCCCTGGCACAGGCTGCCCAGGGAGGTGGTGGAGTCTCCATCTCTGGAGACATTCCAAACCCTCCTGGACGCGTTCCTGTGCGACCTGCTCTGGGTGACCCTGCTTTGGCAGGGGGTTGGACCAGATGATCTCCAGAGGTCCCTTCCCACCCCTGCCAGTCTGGGATTCTGTGATTTCCACATTTGGAGAGAAAAGCTTTGCCTACAGAGAACAGCAATAATCACTCCCGTTCACAAATCGCTGCTGCTTCCCCCACCTGTAAAGTCTCCCCAGGTCTCTCCTCGTTCTCCAATACACAATGTTTGTGGCCCAAGGTTTATGTATATGATTTTACGTACCAGCCCACTGAGATTTCAATCCAAATATAAGGTAAATGCACAGGAAATTTAACTTGTTGTTAGCTACCAGAGACATGAAAGAGCATTTACTGTCCTGCAGGGAAACGGCTGGTCCCCACTGCAATCAGAGATTGCTCAACAGACCTCGTTAAACTTGAACTTGATTTAATTTAAATCATTATCCGGCCCAGCAGAGCTGTGACAGTCCTGGTTTCAACCCAGACTCTGTGAACCAATCTAAAGTTTATTTTGCTACTAATGGGAGAGACAACTTCATCACTCCTGTTCCCCAAAGTAGTTTCAGTCACAATAAATGCTCACAGAGATACTGCCGCTTTCAGAGACAGAGCAGGGAGTTCGCTGTGAGTCTAATTATTGTCTGTGTGAACATATAACAGCCTTAAAAGTGTCTCAAGCAGCTACAATACACACATTTTTTTAAAAAACTCAACTGAAAAAAAGAAGAAAATGGCCCAATGTGGATAGAAAAGAGTGGTCCACTGTGGATAATTCACAGCAAAACAGATTTAAACCTTTCTTGTGTGTGCAAAACAATCCCTCACCTGATTTAGAAACTGAACTAAATAGGCCCAGTTATGGATGCTACAGCATGTGAGCTGAGGCTGAAACACAATAATCGGTTTTAATGTTTTCAAAGATCTTCTCTTCCTCAGGGGCACTGGGAGTAATGCATCTTTCTGTTCACGCATGAGCTGAAGTAGCAGAAATAGAAACGTTTTCTTCCCCGGCTGGTCAGAAAATGATACAACCGCAGCTCTCCAGGTTGCCTGCAATATCTTTTTTCTTAAAAAGTTATTTAGCGTTCTAAAAGGTCACCTTTAGAGATCGGCAAGGACTGAAATCAAGAAGCTTCGGGGAAAATATGATGCAACAAAGTCATGGCTGCCAGAAAAAAATCCAGCGGAGTGAAATGAAAGTCCACTGGAAGGGTGCTCATTAGCACATCCAAAGCATCCCAGGGAAAACCTGTCAGTCCTGAAACGACGGCTAAAATGAGCTCGGTGGACAGACTACCATCAGTCATACAGTGCAGAGATTCTTCCCTGCAGAAGCTACCCAGAGAGCATCAAAGTAACCCCTTCAGAACCGTCTGCGCAGAGACCGAGGAAGATCGAGACAAGCTCCAGCCCATCATTTCAGCTCTCCATGTCTCCTTCCCTAAACTAGACCTTTCTGTTGCCTTCATAATCCAGGGCAGGAAAGCCAACATCAACCAAAGATTGTTTTAGCTTTCTTGTCCCACTCCCACGCTTTTCCTAGCAGTAAATGGCAAGGAATTAAATAAAATATTAATAATAAAATTAATACTGCTGCTCCCCAGCCAAACCCAGCAGCTCAGCAGACCTAACAGAGATGTTCATGCTCATTGCACGACTCCAGCCCAAATACGTGGACCTGAAACGACTCACCCTAATTAATTCCACTAAATACCCTCCAGATGAGGGGCAGTCATATCAAACAGGTTTGTGATACACTGATATATAAAGAACCTTCTGCCTACGGTTTCCGCTCCTAAGCTACAGTTTTGTCTGCAAAATCTACGTACGCAAAGCAGGCGTTTTAAAATTAACCACTGCGATTTAGAAGTCAGACTCTGCCGCGATGCACGCTTTGCAGCCAATTAAATACGGCAACGCAAGCGGCCAGCAGTAATGCAAATCCCCGGGTGTCTTGACTCTGCAGTATCTGAGCCAACGCGGAGTCACTTCTCATCATCTTCACGGCAGGACCTCTGCTGTCATACAGGGATGGGAGAGATTTAAGGCGGCGAAGAAACCGCGTGTGATGTATAAGGATTCCTGACAACATCCGAAACGCAATGATAAACTGCAATTAGTAACAACTGGTACTATAAATAAGTAGAGATCCTGACCTACAGAGAACGTTTCTCCTGCCTGTAAAAGGGCTGTTTAAGGATATAGGTGGATATGAATTTCTCCATTAATATTATTGGATACAATTGGATCCTACTTAGCATTTCTTATACTCGTCCTTGAAGACCTTGTAAGCACTAGGAAGCAACATCAAGGGTATTTCTCAGAGTAACTTGCAAAGCCTCAGGTTGTTAGGTGGGAAAAGCCTCCTCCCTAGTGTGTAATCAAACTATTATTCTGCAGCTCATCAATGACAAGTGGCATTTGATGAAGGTCTTTCTGTGATCAAGTTGTCACAGTAAGACCGTCAAGCCACGGCCACAGGCAGCTATCGCTTACATCGCGCCATCTCACCCCTCATCGTGGCTCTTACTTGTGAACAGTTGTTACATCTAGAAACACAAACATGCTCAAACTACTTTGCAAAGTGAGTATTTACACAATTTACCTTTTACTTTCCAAGTGATGTGACTCACAAGACGTACGGTTCAGTACAAACTGTGGCAGAGGCTCTGCATCCTCAGTGCTTGCAAAGCACGAAGTGTAATGGCCAAAGCCTGTTTGGCATGGGGATCTCACGTGGAGCTGGTTTGGGTTTCCAAGCAAGGGCTTGCAAATTTGCCCAATTTTATCTTAGAACCATAGAATGGTTTGGGTTGGAAGGGACCTTAAAGACCCCCCCCCTGCCATAGGCAGGGACACCTCCCCCCAGCCCAGGTTGCTCCAAGCCCCGTCCAACCTGGCCTCGAACCCCTCCAGGGATGGGGCAGCCACAGCTTCTCTGGGCAACCTGGGCCAGGGGCTCACCACCCTCACAGCCAAGAATTTCTGCCTCAGATCTCATCTCAATCTCCCCTCTTGCAGTTTAAAACCATTCCCCCTCATCCTATGGCTCCCCTCCCTGATTCAGAGTCCCTCCCCATCTTTTCTGTAGGCCCCCTTTAGGTCCTAGAAGACTGCTGTAAGGTCTCCCCGGAGCCTTCTCTTCTCCAGGCTGAACAACCCCAGTCTTCCTCCTCTGAGTCCTTCTGGGCAGTTCTCACAACAAATATAACACGGCTTTTGCAGCTTACTGAGCAAGCTCTTCAGACAGCAAGGTGGAGACCCAAGATCCAAGTGCATCTGCACTTCCATAGTGGTGTCCCACCTTTACAAGTGTCTGGCCAGCAGTAGCAGAAGGCTGCCACCACCACGACATCCTTCCCAGACATCATGGGAAGATAAAATCCTTCCTAGGAAGGACAGTACAAGAGAGGCAAAGCAGAAGCAGGACCACACTTGTCCCAGCACAGCTCAGGACGTACCTGCTCATCAATCTTCCTTTGAAGCTGGACCACCTTGTTCTCCATGCCAATGTTGAGCTTCTTCAGATGCTGCGCTGAGCGGGCCTCGATCTTCAGCGCCTTCAGCTCCTGCCTGGCCTTCATGCGCCGGTAGTAGCACTGCAGGACGATGGTGGCACCCCTGATCCGGCGGAAGCGAGTGCGGGCCAGCCAGCCACGGGCATACTTCTGGAGGATGGTGGCTTTGTGCTCCGCAAGGATCTATAAAACATGGGCAGAAATGGAACAATCAAGGGAGAAAAGTCACCTGGAAAAGTAGCAGCAACTCTGATTTTACTGCAACATGGCACTCAACCCTTTCCAATCTGCCTTCAAAAGGGCTTCTCCTCCAAGCAGGAGGGTCCTGGTAGGTGCAGGGGGTGGTGGCTGGAGATGAAGACTTATTTTGCATCCTCTTTTGCAACCTCCTGCGAGGTTTCTCCGGTCACGGCACTCAACCAATGGAAGCAGGACACATCCAGTCCTCTCTTAGGAGGTACACTGCTCTCTAAAAAGAGTCAAGACCTTCCTGACCAGTGAAATAAGGGGATACGATCCCGGCCGGTGAGTAGAAGACTCGATGGGGACAGGGGACAACTGGGCTCAAGTGAGACTTCATGGACCGCTTGGAATAATACACAGATCTCCAAGATCCACAGCAGAGTAAACAGCCATTAACCGACACACCAACACTTAGCAATAAACTTACTGTCCCTTCACCATCAGCTATAACTCACACCAGAACAGGTTTTTAGCTTTTTTTTTTTCCCTTTCCTGTGTTCCGCCCCTGCAGGATGATAATTTATAGTGCAGATAAGAAATCCCACCTGGAGAGAGTTTATCATGTAGATAACCTTCAAACAAAACCCTGGAGTCCTTTCACTACAGTCCGCAGCCAGTTCTCTTGCATGATTCCATTTCTAGAAACTTTTATCTGGTTTTGTGAAACTTCTGGCGCTTTTGCATTGGATTTCTCCCCCCAAATTTACAGCAATCTTTTCAGTAGGTGGCAATTCAAGTCCTTCCTCTAAAACTGAAGGCTGGCATATTAAGAGACACAACCAGCACGTTGTTAATAACTTTCTTACGTTGATCTAAGCTGCAGTATAATGAGGAAAGAAATACCGGGAGAATTTAAAGATTACAAGACACTTTGCTGTTATTAGTTTGGGATAAAGTTGTATCGGAGAAGGTACAATATCAACTTCTCTTACAAATCTTTTGTTTCACCCTAAGGCTTTCTTTGCACTTGCAAATTTTAATTCAGAACGAAGGGATTGTGTGAATTGTGTGGATTGATAGGAGTTCTTCTGAAATGAGCTTTGTATGTCTCCAGCCTTGGCATTCTTGCAGATGGAGAAAGCCAGGAGTGCCCAAAGACCTAGAAGAAACCCTGCTGCATTGCCTTGGGGATCTATTCCAGCCTTACAGCAAGGTCTCGGCGGGCACTGGGCGTGTCCTGACCCCATGGAGCATCACCTGCAGCTCCGCATCCGTTGGTGAGCCTGCACTTGAACTGCCACCTACACCCAACACCTTCATCCCGGTGCTCCAGAGATTAAGGATGAGGCCTGACCTTCAACCAACTTCTACACCCTCTTAAGATTTTGGGTTGTCTTCAATCTCAAAGACTTTAAATGCTGAACCAGCCCTTGCAGAGGCGTCCGATTTAAAAAAAAAAAAATGCTGAAAAAGAAGTGGCAGTACAAATTCCTGATCGCCAGCATCCAGCTGCTCTGTTTTGGAGGACATCCCTGATCTCTCTGGTGGGTCATCAGGTGTCCAGGTAAGCTCTGTCATCTCCAGGAGCTCTCCCCTCCTGGCTCATCATACCTGACTTCTTCGAGTGTCCCCAGTGACAATAATTAGGCATAAATTTAGGTGACTGCCTAAGGCTGGATCTGAGGAGTGGACAGAAGATTCCCCAAAGCTGTTCTCAGTTTCCTGACAGACAATTTCTCACTGTATCACTTGCTGTCATCAAACCTTTACTTCCTTGCTTTCAGCTCCCGGTTTAACACAGAAAGCTAACGGAGAGAACTAATTAAAGAGGGATTTAGATCAATAAATGACTTGATGCCTTCCATGACAGACCGCACTAGTCTTCCAGCCATACTGGTAAACGGCACCTGCAGCACGGCTCAGACACGAATTCAGTTTGCTAGGGAGGGTTTGCAGAGCATGGGTTAGATCAAATGACATTTCCAGATTTCCACAATGCCTCCCGGCATCCGAATGACTAACTTCATTTAACCGCTCCGCTGAGGTGCTGCTGCCAAAATCATTTTTGCTTGCGCAGCTTTAAATGGCAACGCTCGCCGGCAACGTGCGCTCTCCAGAAACACCAGAGGCAGTCGGCTTCGTAAAACATCAAACCGGCCACAATAAATACAGAGGTAAATATAAAGGCTCTTCCTACTCTTTTCTAATGCAAAAACACTCCGTGGAGTCATACCTTGTGATAAATCCTCCTGACAAACATGCCCCGAGCAAAAGCCTGGATGGTGATGGTTGCGTTGCGGACCCTCTGGAAAGCTCGGAGGATCCGCAACATTCGATACTGCTTCTGGAAGATGATGGCAGCTCTCGTCCTCCTCAGGTGCTCGGCAAGCCTGCAAAGCACAGGAAAAAGGTCAGCAGTAAAACTAAACCCCTCTCCTTTTTTTTGGTCATTATAAGTTTTAAACTGGACAGAGAGAAAACCCTTTGGTCCCAAAGCAGCTTGATGTCACCCAAGAAAGACCATCCCAGCAGGAGGGCTAAGAAAAGAGCCGCTGATAGCACGTCTCCGTTAAAATAATGGGAACAGGGATGCAATCAGACAGCACCCATGGCACCCAGGAGCACTGGAGCCAGAAATAAACGCACCTCATTATTCCTAAACGGCATTAAAACCAAACATTTTCCAGCTTTTTCCTCGGTTTGAACTCTCTGCCTTATGTAGTTGAGCCAATCAAGGCCCAGGTTGGCTCCATCACTTCGCTCACTATAAAGAGCAAGCGTCGCACGGGGTACCTACCAACTCAGTGCCAACGGCAGCAAATCGATTTGACATTTAAACCGGTGTGCACTGGTTTGGCAACATTCACGAGCAGAGCCCCAAGCAATTCACAGAGAGTAAATAACGAGAGATGTGGTCAACTCCATGCCACGTTGCTCCCCTTCTCCAGCTGAATTCGTGTTCAATTTGCTGTTACACAGGTTTATAAATGCCCATAAAACCTCCATTTAATTTCATAATTAGCATGTTTGCTGAATTTATTATTCATTTATTGCTCTCAGCATGAAGCATTATATAGATAGTTGATCCACTTCTTTATTTTGGGAAAAGCGTAGCAAAACTAAAAGAGCCATATCAGATTGGCTTATATATTCTCTTCGTCAAGGCCAATAGCTTCTCATTAGGACCCACTGAACCAGAGCTTATTAAAAAGGACAAGGGATGGTCCGTTTCCAAAGAGAGAAGAAAGGAGTTATTCAGGTGACATCCATCCCTATGAAACCAGCACAAAGAGGCGAACTGGAAAATCATGTTGACGAAACACGGCAGCAGGCGGTTTCTCCTGCTTCCAACTTCTCTTTTAGCTCCTAGCCCGTCACTTTGACATCACCAGGGATTCCTCCTCCCCTCCTCAGAAGGATGGTTGGCTGATACAAAGTCAAATTTAGAGTCCAAGTCTGAAGGTGTGCATGGAGAGCCCACCAGAGAGGCTAAAATCAATCACCAACTCCCCCTTTTTCTTCATCTTCCTCTTATTGCTTAGGGCTCGTTTGCCTTATCTCCAAGTGAACCGTAAGATTGCCAAGAAGGACGTGCAGCCATGAGCCAAGAGAAGTACATGAACCTCTGAGAACAAAAGAAATCTGTGCTCAGTCTTAAATACAAGCCACCAAACTGCCCAGCTTTGCTCACTTGAGACCTTCTCATCCCTGGATTCCCCATTTTGTCAATCCCTTTCACCAAACACAAATAATAGCACAAATTCAGTCAGGACCTCTGACGTTCTTCCAAAATACAGTATGATTTAGAGGAAATCCGTGGAAAGAACATGGAAGTTCTTCACCTTCTGTTGCTCCAATAATTGCTAGAAATCATCATTCATCCAGCAATCCAGAGAGAAGTGGTGACTGTGCAGGAGCCTTGTTGCATACAGGCAACATCTCACGTTGCCCAAGTGCAAGCGGAGTTAATTGGGCTGCAGATTAGGTAGCAGCACTTCCGACGGGCAGGTGCTGACTCGGAGCCAGGGAGAACATTGCTGCTCCAAACCCAACAACACAGCTTCTCCAAGCAGAAAACAAGAAGGGAAACGAAGCTGAAAGGACGCGAATCTACTCCTTGTTCACAGAATCATAGAATTGTCTAGGTTGGAAGGGACCTTTCAGATCGAGTCCAACCATCAACCTGACTCTGACAAAGACCATCACTAATCTCAACTGTATCTCTAAGCACCACGTCTTTTAAATACCTCCAGGGATGGTGCCTCAACCACTTCCCTGGGCAGCCTGTTCCAATGCTTAATAACCCTTTCAGTGTAAAAATTTTTCCTAATATCCAGTCTAAACCTTCCCTGGCGCAACTTGAGAACTTTCTCTCCAGTGCAGCCTTATCTCCAGAAACCCCAGCGAGCCACCAACACGAGGACGCTTGAGGTTCCTGCACACAGAGGGTTAAACATTGAGCTCTATTATTCTGCAAATAGCCCCACTGCCAGTGATTTTGGAGCGATTTTTCTCCTTGCAAAGGATAGAGTAAATCAATTCTGAGAAGCCCCCTTGGATACCAAGGAGGCACAAACCTGGCCCCTGCCGAAGAGAAGCACGTACCAACTAGCAAAGCGCTCAATGGCTGATCCAAACGCCCTTTGCCAGAGGTAGTCCCGGAAAAATATGAGTTCTGTGAAACACTTTCAGCTAAATATCTCAGAGTGCTTTAGTCATCCAATTACAGCCCAGCTGCCTATGTTATAGCCCTGGCTCAGCACCTAGAAATTAAATCAATATAGATACGACATCAGTTTGAGGCAAA
>VYZM01006838.1:169793-202912 GCA_013398915.1 Dromas ardeola
AAAGCTGGGGTGCGGAATAAATCCCGACTTCAGCACAGGAACTTTCACCGTAGTGGTATCTACAGGCACAATATGGGTCTTGTTTTCACAGGGCTGAAAGGCAACGCCCCATACAGAGCATTTTCACTGTTTCTTCCGTGAAACCCCCAAGTTTAAGGTTCACAAGACGGAACAGATTGAGAATACAAGTGCCCAGAAGTAGTTTTCCGCTTGACCTCCCAGCTAGCCCTTCCTCGGAGGGCTTCCTAGGACCCACCTCCGCGCCAGGTGCCCACGCGTGTAGCGCTGGACGACGACTGCAGCTTGTCTCAGCCTTTGGTACTTGACCCTCTGCAGCCAGCCCCGCACCGTCTTCTGAATCATGATTGTGGCAGCTCTGAACTTATCTGCTCGCAGTTTCTCCAGATATGCCACCTGGCCTGCACGGAAAAAGATCTTGGTACGTCCAAACTGGAACTTGTCTGGATCCTTTTCAAAAGCATAAAGGAAACTAAATTTAATTAAGGCAAACATATTAGGGTTTTTTTCAGTCTACGTTGCTCAGTACACACAGATTAAAAAACCCACTTCAAATTTATCAGCTCACATCTCTTCTTAATTAGTTGATAAAGAAACCATAAGACTCCAAACTACGTGAGCTTCTATACACCCATTGAGAAAGGCAGCACTAGGATTCAGTCTTAACTTCCATATATTTATACAATTTTTTAATGTTTTATTGGTTGGTTGCTTGGGGTTTTGGGGGTTGTTTGTTTGTTTGTTTGTTTAAGTTAAACAGAGCAAGGCAACGCCAGAGGACTTCAAGAAAAGATTTCTTTCTTGAAAAGATGAATGCTTACATCTGCAAAGTGCTACACGCACTGCAAATGGCTCTGCAGCCAAGACACACACTCAGTGCATAAGGAGAAGGGCTTTTGCAGAGAGGAGCCCAACTGAATAAATTCCTCAAACCCCCCCAGGGAAAGCAAGGATCAAAAAATTAAAACCTGGCTAAGACGCTGTGCGCATTCTGGGCTGCTCAACAGCAAGACAACAGGAAGAAACCTTTGCGTGCACGTTTGCGATTTAAAAATAACGCATGTGAGTCTGACTAGTAAAATTCTGGCGAGGACGACTTCTGATTTGCTTAAGGGGAAAAAAATCCCAATCTGTGGGACGCTTTTTCCACATATCAGTGGCCAATAAAAGTCTCCCGCACATCAAGATAGGGCAATTATTGCATTTTTCTCTTCCTCATTTGTGCAAAGAGACACTTAACGATGGGGTGACCGAACCGACTTTGACTAAGGTTCACGATGTTGTACACAGTAGCCAAAGCTGGACCTCGAAAACGCACTGCCAAAATACGGGAGGGGCTGGAGGGACGACTTTTCTGGAGATGGCCAGTTGCTCACGCACAGTTGGTGATAACAAACTCTGGACTTCACCAGCACTGAAACACTACTTTCAGCTTGACTGCAATCAAGGGATCCCACGTCATGTGCGCTCTCGCTACCTCCTTGCAAGACTATCTCACTTTGGAAAAAGTCCCAGGCTGTCTACACTGAATAAATACCTGCAGAAGCAGCAGGTGAAGTAGGAGCAAGGAGAGCAATTCAGACCATATCAAAGCCGCGAGCTTTGCCAAAATCATTGCCAAAGATTCGGTCCCAGCTCACCTTAATGAGGTCTTCCAACAGGGTCTGACAGATCTGCTTCTTGTCGTTCTTAGAGAGGTCTCTCTTTTTCATAAGAACACGGTATCTATTGAAAAAGTCGTGGTAGGACCATCTGAAAACAAAGCGTACACAGGATCAGTCTGCATGTCAGCTATTATTTCCTTAAAATAAAGCTTTTGGAGTCATAGATGAGTCAAAATATGAAACTCACCTACTGAGGGATCTCAGCATGGATTGAAGCCACCCAAAAGGGGCTTGGTCACCCCAAACCTGACCCCCAGTCTCAGCCCTCCCCTGCCACTGAAGGCCCTTACCAGTGCATTTCTAGCCTGGAACTAGAAGGCCATGGATCACCTTGTTTTCACTCTTTCTGATGCGCTTCCCAAGCTGCTGCCTTTTACCAGTCACATGCAACAACGCTATTCGTTTTGGAAACGATAAGCTAATTCTGAAGAGATCACAGATCCCCTAATTTGGCCAAAGAACTTCTAAAAAGTAATCTTGATGATAGACAGAGAATGAATCAAATCGGAATTCCTCCTTGCTGTGCTTTTCCAAGCTCTGTTGAATATGACATTGAATCAACTCATTCACTCATCTCTGTGGCCGAGACCCTTAAAACAAACACAAAAATCTTTGGACTCTAAAAAGACAAAGCAGCCACTTGGAAGATGCTTCACTGTCACAAGCAGTGAGGTTTCCAAACGTGCAACGCTAATTGAAGGAATTAGAGCTCTGTACCTTGCTGCTAGGAAATATCACCTCCTGCCATCGCTGTTAAATGTAGAGCCTGCAGACTGGATCCTGAAATTGGTTCAGCATCTGCCAAGTTTCAGCCTCCTCCAAATTAACACAGTGAGTTATGAACCCCTCAAAACCCGAGTTTTTAATTAAAACACTAGGCATTTCTAGCACTGTCAAGTAGCGGCACCGTTATTTCAAAAAAAATATACACAACAAGTATCAAAGGGAGACGGGAGAGAACTGCAGAGGTTTTGATTTCTGCCCTCGCTTGATGAATCCACCTGTGAGCCTGGTCCTCACCCACATGGATGTTCCGGCAGCCAAGATGAGCAGCCATACAGAAACACCTTCTTCTCCGCCCCGCAGCCCCATGCACGCCTTTATTTTTGTGTGATTGCACCCAGTTCTTCCTATTTTTCCACTTCCAGAGATCAAAAAGAGGGAAGAAAGGCAAAATAAATTGCAAAGGACCAGAGCGATGCTCGTGACGGGTCCTTACGCTTGGCCGGTTTGCAGTGGTGGGGCTGGGTGTGACATCACACCACCTCAGCACCTCCCATGTTCAAGACTGCTGCCTCTATAAAATACTTCACAGAACAGAATAATTCAGTTGGAAGGGACCTACAACGATCATCTAGTCCAACTGTCCATGTAATTTCTAATTAAACCTCTTGAAGGATGGAAGCTGGGATATTTGGTAAGACGGGCATACCAGAAATATAGCACATATTTCAAAATACGCGACCAACAGTTTCACATCACATCAGAAAATGCAGCAGGGAAAGAAAGGCAGTTTAATGAAAGGCAATACTCTAATTAAAAGAACGCAGCAGAAGAAAATATTTACAACGCGAAGGAAGGGAGAAAAAGGACTTCTAAGGACTGGGAATTCTCACGCAATTACTGCATGGACACATTGCACCCAGGACACCTTTTCCATAGAATATGGGAATGGCAAAAACCAGACAGAGTCTTGAACATTGTTCCTGAAGCCAAAGGTAAGATGGAGGGCTCCTGAAGACAGGAGAAAGAAGGAAATTGTGATGAGAGGATTTCCCATGCTCAGATTGCTCAGAGTAGCTCTGGAGTAGCCAGATTTAGTGATGACTTCCATCCCTACCTACATGGGCTAGTCCTGGGGCTGGACAGCCAAGACCATCCACCCTCAAATAACCAAAATTCAGAGAATCACAGACCGGTTTGGGTTGGAAGGGACCTTAAAGACCATCCAGTGCCACCCCCCTGCCCTGGGCAGGGACACCTCCCCCCAGACCAGGTTGCTCCAAGCCCCGTCCAACCTGGCCTTGAACCCCTCCAGGGATGGGGCAGCCACAGCTGCTCTGGGCAACCTGGGCCAGGGGCTCACCACCCTCACAGCAAATAATTTCTGCCTCAGATCCCATTTAATCTCCCCTCTCTCAGTTTAAAACGGTTCCCCCTCGTCCCGTGGCTCCCCTCCCTGATCCAGAGTCCCTCCCCAGCTTTCCTGGAGCCCCTTAAGGGACTGGAAGGGGCTGGAAGGTCTCCCCGGAGCCTTCTCTTCTCCAGGCTGAACCCCCCCAGCTCTCTCAGCCTGTCCTCACAGCAGAGGGGCTCCAGCCCTCTGATCATCAACTGTAGAGAGATATATATACACACATATATATACATATATACACGCACTGGATTATCACTAAAAAAATAAATAAGATACCTGCTACGGGGAGTTCAGTGGGGTGAGGTTCAGCAAAACCGAACACAAAAGATCATCCAAGACTAAGGGGTTGTGTCATGTAGGGTTTAAGCATAAACTTGCTTTTCTCTTTGCTTTCCAGATGCCTTCGTTTTATAATTACATTTCCTATTTTGTATCCGCACCTTAATGCTTTTGCTTTGTGCAAATAAAACCCGTTTTCATTTTTAGCGCGTCTGAGGCTTTTACACAGCTCCCAAGTCAAACCCACTAGGAGAACCGGAGCAGGCAGTGCCCGAGGCACGCAGCCAAGCGCGCGATGCTGGAAACCTCCTGCCTGGCTCAGGTATTGCTCACGTCCAGGAGAGCTTGGAGAGGGAGAAAAGAGAAGGAGGGAATATTCCCATTAACCTGCCAGAGTCAATTTAGGGGCTGATGTTATTAACTGCCGCTGTTCGGAGGAAGAAATCCTCCTGCAGTTGTCACCCAGGCTCCTCCGGCAAAGAGCAGATGGCGAAGAGGCAACACACATAACTAAGGCACGGGTCCAAGCTGGGCAGAAAGCAGCAAAATCCATCATCTTCCTGCGCCCAGACAGAGATGGAGATCCCACAGATCAAGAGTCGGATACCTGCAGAAATTCCTTAACAACAAATCATAAATCACCGCATAAAGGATCTTTCTTCAGAGCCTGTTGCTCTTATTTTACAGGGTGGTAAAAGCTGATTTTCCACTTGTTTCCATCTTTAACATAAATAACTCACTTTTTAGGATTAAGCCTCACACGAAACATGGGAAGTGGCAGGGAATATGCTCGCTGATTGCTGTCGGGGTGTTTTGCTGGGCTGGTGGCATCCGTAGTCCTCTACCTCACCTCTCTCCACGTCTCCCAGAGATTCACAGCCCAACGCCGCACCTCCACGGCACAACATCGCTTCACCCTTGCTGCGGCGAGGCCGCTCTCGCTACCCTCGCTGATTGAAACGGGAGGATTGAAACAGGCCTGAGACACACACCGCTTGGATTACTGTCCACAGAATATCGAGACAAAAGCTTCGCCACGCCGGGGCTCAGCTGGTGCATCAGGAGTTTCACCGGAGTATTTGCAGTCCCAGTTCACAAGGAAAATAAAGCCACAGGGGTTCAGAGGTGCTGTTACAGGACACCCCCCCCCAGCCCCTCGGAGAAAGGAACAATTAAAGCACTCGGGTTTAATGTGACATGCCTGGCTAAACCATTTCAGGTTCAAAGTAGTATAAGATTACCTTACAACTATGTGCTTCGAGAGAAAAAACACGATGCCCCAACCCTACAAGAGAGATCTCTCTGGTGCAGAAATAATGAAGCTCAATGCTGTGGTGCGCACACACTTATTTTTTTTTAGTCTTTTGCACATATACTTTTGTTGGGTTTTTTTGTTTTTTTTTAAGGTTCAACATCTGCATCTTCAGCAGAGAAAGTAAAAAAAGAGAAAACGTATGCCCCTCCTGCTAGACCACAACGCGATTCCCAGTTCTGCCGTGTTACCCCGTATTTTAGCAGGTCAGGACAGATGACGGGAAGGTTATAGCTCAGTTCAAGTCGTTGATGGGTATTAAATTAAAAACAGACCTCGAGTTTTCAGGATGCTGCCACACAACATGGGCACGCTTCATTGCTAGGAGCTGGAAACCACCAAGGGGCACTTAATAAAGACAATTCCTTATAATTATCAAGTTGGAAGATCCAGACGGCGGCGTAGGCAAAGAGCTGTAAAGAGGATTTTTGCACCTGCACAACCGAGAAGGAGGGAGGAGGCACGACGGACTTCACAGATACTACTAAAACCTTCCCAAGAATAAAAAAAAAATAATCTCAGGGTTAAGAGCAAACACAACCAACCTCCAACATCAAAATTTTGCTTTGAAATCAGCATAGGTCTCTAAAGGGAAGAGGCAATAAAAGGAATGGAAGGACCCAGGAAAATAACATGCCCGTGGAAAATAAACCTCCTTGGGTTTGAGCCGCAAGGAGGATGCTCGAGGGCTTGGCCAAGAGCAGGAGGGTTGGTCACCCCAGCAATTTCCGTGTCATCTACAGGAATTAGACAGCGGGAATAAGCCGTAACACACGCCAGGAATTAAGCTTCGTATCTGTGGATTAAAAAACAAGACTTGGATGCTTTACACAAAAATACAACCGGGTGCAAAGCAAAAGGGCTGCCTCCCCCCACCCCGAAATCACAGGGCTACGAACCCTCGTGCTGCAGAGCCAGCTGGATTAATTACAACCTCGCAATTAAAGGGAGGGCTCGGGTAAGAAACCGGGGGTGAAATTCTGACTCCTGAGGAAGCTTCTGAAAAGCATCTCTCCAAGCCCTCAGCGAGTGCCCAAAATATCTCCAACCTATTGTTTTAGGGTGATTACAGCAATGCCATTTCAGCAGCACTGAACGAAAAGCTGAAAGGAGGAGTATAATAAGAACTTGAAGATTTTATGACTTAACCATAAAACAGTTTCTTTCGGTGGCTTAAAATTACAGAATACAAAATTTTTCCATTAAGGGTAAATAAATTCATCACCCAAGACTGTCCCAGTGACCGTCTGCTGAGCAAACCCGGCTTCACAGAATAAATCCTGGCAGCACCGCGTGGTACCGTCCCCCAGAGGGATCGATATTTCCAGCAGTATGAAAGCTGGACTATATTGATCTTTTTTACAGGAGCCAAAGCCTGTTTGGGGGCACGCAGGTTGAACATCCGAGTCCAAAACTGACATGAAACTATTTTAGAAACCGCAGTTCATGGAGAAAATTTCTCTCGCCTTGTTTACTGCAGCAGAACAGATTTGCCTTTCAATTAGCTCGAAAACACACAGGCTGGCATGGCTTGAAATTATCGAGAATATATTCAAAGAGCAGAATGAGGGGGGCTAAAAAAACCCTCTATTTAAATATTACCTTTGTTGGGAGTGGGCAAACAGAACTGCTGGTAGCCAAAGGTTTCGTTTCCCTGAAACAACTGCGAGACAGCTAAAAGAACATTATTTTAAAAAAAAAATATGATTTTATATCCAAGGATGCCCACGATACGTTTCAATTGTGAATGCTGAATGCTTGTAGAGTTTAGCAGCTGTGATCTCATACTGAAGCGATACAAGGATGCTGCATCTGACAGTCAGCTCCAGCAACCAGGGGAAGGAGATAAGTGCCAAAAATGCTTAAAAAAAAAATAAACGTCATACGTAACAACTATAATAAGAGTATTTCGGAGAGCCAGCAACGATAATCAGAGCGACTGTGCAGCGGGAGACCATGGCCGTTGTACCGCCGACTGGAAACCACCAGAACCAGCAAGAAGAAAAAAAAAAAAAAAATGTAGAGTTTTGACAAAACACAAGTTAAAAACTTGCTTTAAAGAGTATTTTGTTATTAATGGAGATCTGCACCAATTAATTCTCTCTCTATGTAGCCAGTTTCTACAAAGATGATGAATGGTTTTATAGCACAGAGACATTTTCCGTGCTTCACCCACAGAAGTTGATGATAGATTTATTATCTACCCATCTAAGACAGTCCATTCATCACAGTCGTTTACGTACGTTCTAACAAATACATTTCTTAACAGCTGCGTAACATTTCAAACCAAATGATACGTTTTCAATTTACTTGAGACAGCTGCAGAGCGCAGCGTACCATGGAAATGATAAAATAAAGCCAGGCGTCCCCAAAGTGGGGAGCGCGAGGCTTCATCTATCAGTGGGAAGATGCCATGTCTTACATGGGTTGAAGAACCTTAAGTGCGTATTAAAAGTTATTCTTTTTCTTAAAGGAACCAGATAAAAACATTATCGAATCCTCAAAACATTCAATTCTTCAACACCGTGATGGAGAAACGTGAAATAAGAGCAGGAGGTGGCTTTATCCAGAGATCTCCGACCCAAAGCCACATCACTCTCAGAGTTAACTCTTGGGACAGTATGCCGGAAAATATTCACGTGGAAATACTACACAATGAAAATAAACATTTTCTCCTGTCTCTTGAGACAAAACATTTTGAAAATCCCCTCTTGCTCTAAAAGTAAATTCCTTACGCCCAAGTGAAGCAACACTCACAAAGATCAAGTTGTCCATTATTATTTTAAGAGGTTTAAATTTATCGTCTTCACACGGGGTTTAAATTTAAAGCCACGCTTCTTTTTGGTTTTATCTTTAACCATTATAGTCCAACTTGCTTCAAAATATAAGGAAATACAGAGGAATAGCCAACGCTCACTGTGATGAAAACCGAGACAGATCTCACGGATGTAAAAATGCGGAAAGAACTAAAATATCTCTTACGTTTCCCACAAAATAAGATCCTGCGGAAGCAGCTTTTGCCAAACTGGCTTATGAAACCAATTCAAATATACAGATTATTCACAGGTTTTCAATGATGTTGCCCAACTCCTTAGTCTGGATTTTCAAGACTGGAATTTTATGACCGAGGAGAGTGAAGAACTACCCGAACCCAAAGGGAGGGTCCTACTTCACGCAGAGTTGTTGCTGTATACAATTACCTTCCAGAAACATTAAAATAAACACAAGTCTGCCCTTGAAGCATCCCAAACACTGAACTGGGGAACGTTTCAGCTCCAAAAGGCTGAAATAGCTATTTGCACCCCTTGGTTTTTTTTCGCCCCTGAAGGAAAACCAAAAGGCGATGGAAGAGTTCTGTATTCTTAGTGTCTGGGGAAAAAAAGATCTCGTAACCAAAAGCACACAAGCAGAGCTAAAAGCATCCCTTTTGGGTTTTTCAGGATGGAGCCGTCTTCGCACCGGTCAATTATTTGCCGTAAATAGATCTTGGCCGGTCTCCAGGTGCTGCAGGGGTTTTTTCCCCTCCTCGGTTACTAATTATACATCGATTTTAGTGCCATAGGGTCCAAACTGACGGGTTAAGTGAGCAGAGATGGAAAAATGCTACAAGTTGTTAGGGAAATTGTGAATGGAGAGGAACAAGGTATCGCTGCATCTATGCTAAGACCAATAAAAAAAAAACCTATGGACAACGCGCAAGCCAGAGCTCCCCAAACCTCCCCTGGGACCTACAACTGCAGAGCCGGGAGCCCCCACCGCACTGGGGAGCATAAAGGAGCATAAAAACTGCCTTTCTATGGCATTTTCCAAATGAAACCACAACTGTTTCACTGCTTTAGGGCATTTACTTGAAGACAACAGACGGATTTGACCCTGCAGCTACTTTAACAAAGAAGATAATAAAAGAACCCGACACGTCGGCTGGTTTTTAATTTCCCTCCACGCCTCAGAGATCATGTAATTTAGGAGCAACTTTTTATTAGTTACTACCACAAATGCCTTGAAGACTTCAGGGAGGGGAGCCAAAGGTGATGCTGGCTCTTCTAACAGGACGACCCAAATCTCCACTCACACCTCTGCCACCCTCCCATGCTGGCAGAGGAGAGAGACAAATTGGTTTCCATGAAACTTTTCTTCTTTTTCTTTATTTTATTTTTCTTTCCTTCTTAAGGAGTTGAGCTCAGCCAGCCAGAGAGATCCCCATTACCAGTTTTTGCCTGTCCATGGAGGTCACAGAATCCCAGACTGGCAGGGGTTGGAAGGGACCTCTGGAGATCGTCCAGTCCAACCCCCTGCCAGAGCAGGGTCACCCAGAGCAGGTTGCACAGGAACGCGTCCAGGAGGGGTTTGGAATGTCTCCGGAGAAGGAGACTCCAGAGCCTCTCTGGGCAGCCTCTGCCAGGGCTCTGCCACCCTCAATTCCATGTTCAGATGGAACTTCCCGTGTTCCAGTTTGTGCCCGTTGCCCCTTGTCCTGTCAACAGGCACCACTGAGAAGAGCCTGGCCCCATCCTCTTGCCACCCGCCCTTTAGCTATTGATGAGATCCTCTCTCGGTCTTCTCTTCTCCAGGCTGAACAGCCCCAGGGCTCTCAGCCTTTCCTCAGCAGAGAGATGCTCCAGGCCCTTGATCATCTTTGTAGCCTCCGCTGGACTCTCTCCAGCAGTTCCCTGTCCTTCTTGAACTGGGGAGCCCAGAGTTGGACACAGTCACTGGCCAGCAGAGGTTTTACACAGGCTAAGTTCAGCAGAACCATCTCATGTCAACGCATGGAAGCTGCCATCAAATGTCAAGAGGCTCTTTGCAGTTTTGCAGATGAGTAACTGGTAAGGGCAGCACACTTCTCCCCATAAACCGGGACGGGGAGTTTCTCGTGGCGTTCAGCATCACGCTTAGCCGACTCTTTACCGAGCGTATTTATAACTCCTTTGTTCCATATATAAAGGCTGATGGCTCTGCTGACATTAACACAAAGCTGCTTGGCACTAAAACGCAATTGATGCATTTTTAGAATTATTTGCCCTTGTCATCTTCAGGGCTTATTTATAGTTTATGTTTTCTGATTTATTAGGCCCTAAAAACCTCTTTTGAATTTTGTATCACAATCAGCAAGAGCCACGCCACCCATAACCTTTCCTTTTTAAGATGCGACAGTTTGAAGAGTTTCACCCTGCTTTGGATGTGCGGGGTGAAAGTCCGCAATAATAATTTACAGCCCTTATTTTCTTTCTCTGCAAGTATAATCAAAAATTTTTTGGCTGAAATGGCTATTGCAGTAGGTGACTAAAGCCCGAAAAAAAAAGAAAGAAAGTAAACTACACAGTGCAAGGAGCTGTTTTGTATGGGGAGCTTCAGGCACGCAGGGAAGAAGTCCTCTAGCGCAACACTTGCTTTGACTCTGCTCTCATGAGACCCCACCTGGGGTACAGTGTCCAGCTCTGGAGCCCCCAACAGCAGGACATGGACCTGTTGGAGCGAGTCCAGAGGAGGCCCCGGAGATGCTGGGAGGGCTGGAGCCCCTCTGCTGTGAGGACAGGCTGAGAGAGCTGGGGGGGTTCAGCCTGGAGAAGAGAAGGCTCCGGGGAGACCAGTATCTGAATGGTGCCCATAAGAAAGCTGGAAATGGACTTTTTACAAGAGCATGTAACAATAGGATGAAGAGTAATGGCTTCAAACTGGAATACGCGAGATTCAGATTAAGCATTAGGAAGAAATTCTAAGCATTAGGAAGAAATTCTTCGCTCTGAGGGCGGTGAGCCCCTGGCCCCGGTTGCCCAGAGAAGCTGTGGCTGCCCCATCCCTGGAGGGGTTCGAGGCCAGGTTGGACGGGGCTTGGAGCAACCTGGGCTGGTGGGAGGTGTCCCTGCCCAGGGCAGGGGGGTTGGACTAGATCATCTTTAAGGTCCCCTCCAACCAAAACCATTCTGTGATTCTATGATACAGAGACATTATTTTGCTACTTTCTGTCCACCTCCGTACGGGATCAAAGCTGGATTCCTTTATCTGCCACACACCAGCATTTTCAGAGATTTCACCACAGCAAATTACTACTCAGGACCAAATGGAAAGCACCAGCTGAAATGCTGGACACGACACAACACACGGCAGCCCCGTGATGGAGCTTATCATCACTTGATAACGAACCTCTTAGATATGAGGAACGCAGGACCTAATGGTGGTTTTGTAAAGTGAAAGAAATACAAAAAGGGGAAAATCTACCCTGGATATAAACCAACCTAAATAAACCCAGTTTGTCCTAAAAACACTAGTGTTTTCTTCTCCCTCGTCTCAGATAATGAAGTTGCTGAGTAAAGCACACCAGCAGCACAACTCCACACCAAATTCCCAGCACGGTACCTGGATGGGAAGCCAGCTGCACTGATGCGGATGGTCTCCAGAACTCCACAAGCTCTCAGCTGCTGCACCGCTCTCTTCGGATCGAACCTGCAAATACATTTAAGACCGAGATTAACACAGTGAGGAAGAACCCACATCATCAACCCACCTGATAGTCATTCTTCTGGGGAGCGGAATTAGCTTCCGATTTGTGGATCTGCTCTCGTTATTAATATAGGGGCTGAAGAAACCCACACATTCATGGATAGCTTTTGTCCATAGCCATTCCCTTGCGAACCTCAGCATAACCACAAATCCCCTGCCTTGGCTTTGGGAACAGGTTGTCACACGTTTCCTCTCCGTATCACAAGATGTTGTGCTTCTCAAGTGCAACGGATCTTGCTATTGCCCTGTCTTCAACGCCAAGGGGTACTTTTGGGACAAGATGGCAATCTGCTGCAATTAGTCTCCACAGCCATGATCTACCCGACTCGGTAAAACACCACAATTAAAATAAAGAAGGGAACACCTTCTTTACCCCCGCCCACGAGCTGCCTGGTGAACCAGACAGTACCACTTTTGCAGCCATAAGGGCAACAACATATTTCCAGAAAGAAATCCAATTCAACAACAAAATAAAATGGATATACTAAATTCCGTACCAAAACCGAGTCATTAATAGGTTCCAGGGGTTTGCAGACCATTAAGTTTACCAAGAACAGCAGCGCTCATGTTCCAAACAAGAGCTTTGGTAGGTGTCATGTGGATATTCAAGGTATTTCTGCTCTCAGCTGTCTGCCCTCCTCTTTTTAACCGGCATTACCCTTTACCACCAGCACCCCATTTCCATCAGCAATTTGTGCCGAAACACTTCATGCCAACTTCCAGCTGAATACTTGGGCTGTGCTTTCCCTGGTTCCTGCCATGAGCCCACTTTCAGATCGGTCCATCTTTGCATAGAGTGCAGGTACCACCATCCCCCCATCACTTCTCCCTCCTTCTATCCCTGACACCGAACGCACAAAGAAGTCCCAGCTCTCCATCTCAAGACGTTTGGACGCTGGAAGAGGTCGTTGGATCAAGCCTGGACTCATAAGATGTAGATGTCCGTAGCCGTAGATGTCCGTAGCCGTGTTAGGTTTCCAGAACAAGGGTGAGGAACAAAAGCTTCTCAGGTACCTGCTTGACCCTTCCGGAAAGCCCAAAGTATTTACACCTGCAGGTCAAGACTGCATGAATAATTCTGCTTGGCCTCCGCGATGCAAAAGCAGCATAAGAAACAGGCCCCCGCCACTTTGTGCATTTTTAAATTCCCCAGACCTGTCAAGTCTACAGCAATTTATTCACTGCAACACCGCAAACGCGGTGCAGGGTAAAAAATCAGTCTTGGCTGTCACTTGCTTCAAGGAAGAATCCACAAGGGTACAATTTCCATAACAATAAATAATAAACAGGGCAGGCAGATGGACGGGGAAGCTTCAATCCTGGAAGATCCCAGGGCAATCTACGTTGTACACCAGGGGAACTTTCTGCAACGCGGCCAAGTCCTACTCGTCAGGGGTGAAATGCAGTAACCAGAGCGGCTGCAATCATTTATCACCAGGGAAAGCCAGAACCCTCTTTAGCAACAACTCCAGTTACAGGCTGAGGCGGAAATAAAGAGCTTAAAAGTGGGACAATACACATTATTACAAACTCCTTTTCCTTGCCGTGGCAGGATGAAGCACTCACTTGGGTTTCTTTTGGCCCGGAAAACCAAGTAAGAGATCACAAACCCTACCTGAAACAGAATTTAGAAGGAAAATTGTCAAAGGTACCAGCTGAAGTCAGGTACTCCCCTTGCATCTCTCTTTTTGGAGTCTTCTCCACGAGGGATCAACCTCAGACGCAGCCTGCAGTCAGATGCCGCAAATATCACTGCGTGGTGCCAACGCTTCCTCCAGGCTGGAAGTCTGACACCCCTCACCTCCCCAAGAAACAAACCTTACGTTTGCACCAAAATGTGAAGTAGGAATGAGAGTGATGCAGGGTGCAAAAGACCTTAGGAAGTCTCTAGTCCAACCTCCTACGCTCAGAAGCCCAAGCAGCTATAAAGGGGCAGAGCAGGTTGCTCAGGCCTTGATGCAGTCAAGGGCTGAAAACTTCCAAAGATGGAGGTGGCACAACCTCTCTGGGCAGCCTCCTCCACTGAAAGACTCTCCCCATGGAGAACAAAAACGTTTCCTTATCTCCAGTCTGAACGTCTCACTTCAGTTTGTGGCCACTGACTCCTGTCCTCCCACCACACACCGCTGTGAAGAGCACTGGCTTCGTCCTCTTGGTAAGCTCCTGTACGTACTGGAAGGCTGCTACTAGGTCCCTTCTCTTCTCCAGGCTAAACATCTCATTTTAGCAAAAATGTAATGTTCTTGTGAGCTGAAAAATGTTGTGTTTTGGAAGAGAAAAAGGTCCATGTTTTTTCACTGAACAATGAACATAACACCGAGTGTTCCGCATCCTGCAAGATACCACTTCAACGCTAACCCGGAGCCGTGCCACTGATGTTTCGTTTCACTAACGCCTCCTGGCACGGCGTGTTTTTCAGCACAAGTGCCTCTGAAATGCAAACTCCTTTACAGCCATCCCAGTATTCTCCTGGCCTGAGCTTTACATATAAGCAAAAAGACTTTATTTTGAGCCACGCTAAGGATACAAATTCCTCAAGCTGCTGGCAGCAGGATCGACATTGACCAAGATTCCCAGATCACAATTTCAATTAAGCAATCCATGATGGGTGAGGAGGGAGACAACCTCTTGCAGAAGAACCCCCCAGTACAAGACACCTACACCAGTGTTTTCTGGCTTGTAGATGGGGATGAAACACTGCCACTCCAACCCAAGGCACCCTCCTGTTGTTTCCACGAATGGTGACTCCTGCCATGCTGCTGGCTGCAGACAGACACCTGCACACGCTGCTCCTCCGGAGCCATTCTTGCATCTATTTTGGTTTGCCCTTTGTTCCCAAAATCCCGAGCTTTGACAACTCTGACATTCACCAGATGGGAAGCATCGCGTCGGACCAAGACATCACTCGGACACAAGCAGAATCATCCTCCTGGAATTTGCTACCCATAACATCTTGGAAGCGCAACTGTGTTCATTTAGATAATTACTGCAACCAGGAGCTTGCACATTTATAAAACGATATTAACCGTATCCTGAGCATCACACGAAAAACTGAATCGCAAAGTTAAAGGCAAAGAAACGAAGATGGATGGGCTGGAAGTAGAGCCGAGTAGGGACATGGAGTCTTGGAAACACCCTTTGGAAAGGTGAAGCCATTTCACCATGCAGAGCATCTACCACACTTCCAGTACAGAAAGTTAAAAATACTTTTGTGCTTTATCTAAAGAAAGCAACCAAAAAGTATAATCCTGAATTTCATTTCAACAGACAGCCTCTGCAATAGGCAACAAGAGACTGGGACCCTGAGCATCTCCAGTACCTACAAAATGGTGCAAGAAATAGCTATAACTGACCGCAACTGCTGTCCCAGCACAGCCAGCCAACGTTGTCTTCTCCAGAGCTGTTAACTAATCCTCTAGTGAATCAGTCCGATACAAGCCAGTTCCTGAATGTCTTCTAACCATTAACACCCTTTGCTTTCCTGTTTGCAGGGGGAGAAAAGTCAAGTCGGGGAAGCTTCTCGGTGGATCCATACCCACCAGCATATCACCAAGGGTGAACCCGTTTCCGGATGCTTCGTTCTCCTCTGCAGGATGCTGTTGGAGCCGTCTCTGCACTCCGAGGTGGCACCGTGCTCACCGGGAGCACTCAGACCGCATTGGATCAGCTGGAGGGCAATGCCTCCCTGCTTACGGGTTACAATTATATCCCCGCTTTCCTAAATGTCACCACCTGCAGTTTATGCCAGGGCCTTTAGAACACATGACAACAAGATCTATGAGGTCCCTGCATATTAATGGCCAAGCTTTTTTGGACTGACAGGGAACAAAATTGGGCACAAATACATTATCTAAGAGGTCAAACAAGGCTAACAGCGATTTGCTCGCAACGTCCACAGCTTGTGATACACCTCTGAACTACAGAGGAAGATCAAGACTGGCTTTTTGCTTCAGCTGTTCGCTCACCTGGAAACCCGCCTGAAGTAGATACAGAATCACCTCTTCACTTTTTCCACCTTTATTTTGGAAGCACCAAGACATTCTTGTTCATTTCACAAGCCATTTTGCAAGCACGCCACTCCTCTCTACTTTCTCATTCCTTTCTCTGCTACTTTTCCCTGTTTAGTACTATAACGATTTAAATCAAAGCGATTCCAAGATGAAATTGTACAAAGACCCTATTACTGCAAAGCAAGGATGCTCGGTATTAGCAGAGTATTTCTACGAATTACTAGGACCTGCATTAGTCTTCATTTCAGGGGCACGAAAGCCCAAGAGAAGTGACTCCAGCAAACTACGGGGACCTTCCGGTTAAGAGAACGGCGTAACAAGAGGGACAATCTCTTGAGCAAGAGGAAAAATCCAAAGCACGCTCTGGCGCTGTCATCCTGAACACATTTTCTCATCTGAAAGCCCACTTACTTAAAGGGCAGCTTCTCGTCGTTCGGCTTGATGCAGCGCACGTAGTGCGGGGTGGTGGCGTTCAAAGTCTCCATGAGCAAATGCAGCGAGTTGCGGAACTGAAAGACAAAACCACTCATTTTGAGGAGGGATGAAGGTGCTGTACCATGCCACCCAAGTTGGCAGCCGCTGCAAGAAGCCACCTGCGGTGCCAGCCTCCAGATGTGACACAGCGTGAATCCCCCCATCAACCCAACACATGCAGCAGCAATTCAGAGACGACACTGGGAGGTTCAGGGCTTCCAGCTCAACGACATACAACAGCAACAAGTGTTTGCTCAGGGCTTTACCCAGTTGAGGTTTGAAAATCTCCAAGGGTGGAGACAGCACCACCTCTCTGGGCCCTTATTGCACTGTTTGACTGTCCACACAGGGGAAAAAAAATGCTCTTTTTCTCAAGTTGTTTCAATTTATGGGCACCATAGTACACTGGAATACAGACTAGTGAATCCCAGAGTGGCCTCCACCCTTCTTAGATCATGTCTCAACTCCTTCCAGTCAAGACTACTCAAAGCCTGCTCTTACGGAGATGCTCCTAGGTAGTGTCCGAAACGCAACAGTCGAATCGTTCCCATCAACATGGGTCATGGGAAGGTCTCCTCACTTCCCCCACCATAACAGCTTTTTATTTATCTCTGCTTCTGACTGAAGAAACAACATCTCAACTGTAAATATGCATCTGGGCTCCCCTGCCATTGAATGACCTGCTCGTATCATACGTTACCTGGTGGCCCACCGTCTTCTTGTGCTCCTTATTGGCAGCTTTGATCACTGGTCTAGCAGAACGGACGCTGATTTTGGATGTTGCCTTTCCCACGGAAGTGGTGGGTGCAGCATCCTTCTCATCTTGGAACAAATCTGCTACCATTTGATACTAAAACAAAAACAAAAAAAAAAAAAAAAAGGCCTGAGCACCTCTTTGTCAAATGAATCCAGCCAAGTTGCATCGCTCCCATCATTTTTTACCCATCTTAAGCCAGGAAGGGGAAAAAGGGCAATAAAGTGAAAGCAAGAAGTGTTGCCTACGTAAACCACATCAGCAGGAGCATTGGCCATTCTGTTTCGTAGGTCATCAAACCTTGAAATGCGCACATTAAAACAAACAAGCGGGGAAAAAAAAAAAAAANAAAAAAAAAAAAGAAAAAAAAAAAAAAAAAAGAGGATGGCTAGCTGAAAGGCTGCATCACTGACGTGTCGTCCAAGGCACAAAACTTCCTGAATGTGAAATGACTCTTGCTCCCAGACTTCATTTCGAGATACTCATTCAGCCCTGATGGCAGCAAGGATGGTGCCCACCCAGTATATCCCCCACAAACGGGGTCTCCACGTGAGGAGAGGCAGCAGCCCGCTCCCACCATGGCCCCAGAGGCACCCTTGCTTTTCCAAACAATTAAGAGACACCAGGCACTTCCTCACTAATTACCTGTATTTCATGGTGAACGAGCAAGACGACAGCAGGCCCAGTGTTCTATAGCCCTGAAAGCACCACATTTAGCTCCTCAGATCCCTGAAGTCTGGGGTTTCTGGCAAGCCAGCGGCAACCTTTCCGCTTCATAAACGGGAGAACAGGTGAGCTGGCAAATGCAGTTAATGCTATTTTCTTTAAGGGGCAGGATCTTCAAATTTGCATTAGGCTGGGAAACTTGAATACTAAGCCAGTCACAATAAATCCGGTTCGTTTAGCAGGGCTGTTAAATTTTCACATCTCGACTCCAGCTGTGCACCAACACAGGTTCCCGCTTACATTCAAATAGTAAATTCTTAAATTGAAAAAAAACACCGTCACCAAGTGGAATTTCACTTATCACTAAGCTGAGCTGGGCTCCAGCCCGGTGACACTGCCAAAGCCTCCGTGATGCCGCTCCAGCAGCACGCAGACCACCAGTAACGCCCGCTCTGGAGCATCCATGGGAGAGGGCACCGGCATCACGCTTCCCTTGGCCGTGGCACGCCTGGACGGAGACAGGAATATTTCCAGCCCCGGTCCCGCAGGCTGTTCGCACAGCTTGCCAGCATGGCAGACTAAATACCACGGCGGAAAGGAAGCTGTTTGCATTACTAATCTCTGCAGCTCACTCAACTCCTACCAGAATAAAAGCTCACACTTCCTTTGCCTAATCCTCTATCCCAAAAAAAGACATCCTGACAGCCGTCGTGCTTTGATGACGTGTCACTGTCTCGGGTGTTTTGACTCCTACAAACACACCGGCATGTTTGGGTGGCACATGCTTGATGCTGGAAGAGATCTAACACAGGCTCCACTTTACTCTCTCACACCTGACAATGCGGTGAAACCCCCGGCTGTCATTTCAGGTTCCAAAATATCTTAACACATAGCTGGGAGAGCCATCGAGCCCTCCATCCGCTTACTATTAATAAAAGGAGTCCTTGCTCCTGCGCAAATGCTCAACGAGAATCTCAGAGGCGAGCTTTCAGCTTGCTTAAAGCAAAACTGGTGTAACTGGGACCATCTGTAGCAGCCCAGGATCTATTCCATGGATAGATAAACGAGATATCCATGGGGGATAAGTGAGAGGGATGGATCCCTCCTTCCCAACTGCCAGAATCAAAAACACTAGTGCATAATTCATAATTATAGAGGACTGGAATATAATATCTTAACAGAATGCTGGTATGCTTTCAATCAGTATTCAAATCAGTTTCCTTAATTCAAAGAACATCAACTCTCAACTGTTTTAGCTGACCAGCGCTAACAAAACTAATTAGCTGCTTCATAAAGTCTCTTTCACCATCTTGTTGACGGCAGTAATTGCACTCTAATTCGCAGAACGTGATTCTGCCTTGGTGGGAGCGCTTCATCAGCCACGCACTTGCTGACGGAGAGGTGTTTAAGTCCTTGCCGTGTTAAATCGAGTGTTCCCCCTTGCCCTGTGTATCGCCTTCAGCGGGAATATAAGGAAGAACGCAGTGATTACTGTATGCAGGCCTGATCCTGAGGACAGGATCCTCACAGCACAGCCTTTTGCAGCACAAATTTCATTTTCGGTCAAATTAGCACATGCGAGCAGCAGACTCGGCACTGCTGCTCTTCTTGGTTCAGAGAAACCGCGTTGCTTTTTACAGCAAAAGAAAAAAAACCATCTTTGTTTATACCCATAGAAGGCACCAGGCAGGTGAGAGGCAAAAAAATACAAATAAAAAAATGAGGAAAACCGAATCTGCAGGTCAAGAAGGTTAGCAAAAGCAGGAGCAGAAGATCAGGTTTTGGAGGTTTTGCAGGAGGAGGGTGAGGATGGCTTTCCTCTGCTCTTCCTCCCAGGACCCACATGGCATCAGCACAGGCTGACAACCGCTCCCACGTCCTTAAAGAAACATCTCAAAGGCAGCAGTCCATCAAACAATCACCCAAAGCTTCTCAGGGCCAAGTGCATTTGAGAGTGTTTTAAGCTGGATCACGCATGCAGATTGTGGGGTCACCTACAGGGCCACCACCACAAATTAACAAGGTCCTAACGCCCGATCCCAAGGAGCGCTAGGTTAGTTTGCAGGCCAAGTCAGCCCAAACTTCCAGAGGCGCACACATCAGTGGCTCAAGAAACTCCATGTTTTAAGGCCAAGCAAACCAGTTGCAAAGAGCAGGGTTTGAGTTTTTTGCTATTAAACCAAAGCCCAGCTCATTCTGATATTATATTATGGTCTTTATATATAGACGGAGAAAGAAGAGCAGGCAACGCTGTTAATAAACACATTTCAGCGTTTTCTTTTTATTTTTTTTTTTTTTTAAGGAATGAGTTGCAGGTGACACCATCCCCATCACTCTACGACACATTACCCCAGTGAGTTAGAGCTCTCCTCCGCACCTACAGGGAGAAGTCAGACAGAAATCCCTCTCAGACACCGCCGGTTCCGCAGCTCTGCCTCCAACAGCCAGTTCAGCACCGGCTAAATAATTCATCACACGGCATCAATTATTCCTTGCCGGTTACCTGGCATTTCTAATAAGCTCTAATCGTGCCCAGTTTTCACCCCAGGAAAGCTGTGGGCTTCCCAAACACACAGAGATCTTGATTTAGGGGGTCTCAAAGCCCAGCTTCACAGTTCTTAGATTCGCGACTGCCCCCAGGGATGGAAAAATTGTGCATCTTGCCATCTTCGTATAAATTAATTTCCGAGATGCAGCGCAAGCTCAAATGATTTCCCATTCTCATCTCTTACTTTGACAAGAACCAACTCTTGCTTAAAACACTTCTAAAAAATAATACTTCCTCCATCTTCCCTCATCATCCTCCTTATTTAGGTGGCATTTGGGAGGCCACACGCAGCCGTAAACCCGAGGGAGGGTGGCACAAAGAGGAGAAGTCTGGATGAGCGAGACATCTGCTTGCAACACGCAGTGTTGGGGGGGATTCAAAATTAGTAATGCAAAAAAAAAATAAATAAATAAAAAAAATTCAAGTTAACAAGCTTTGAAATGGGGGAGGCTTTGAAATGGTTTGGAGAAAAGCAGATATATTCCTTCCCTACACCACACACAAGGTCTGGTGGAAACGACAAGTTGTTGCAGCCTCGCTTTTGGCTGCTGGATGGTACGTTGGACCTTGCGGGATGGATTATCATACTAAATTCTTAACAAGAAGGCTGGAAGGGTTAAGGTCATTTAAAGTCTTAACTTGCTAATTGACAATGAAAGACTCAAGGTTGCACGGGGAATTTTTGGTTTGGTTTTAAACAACAAGAACTTGAAATGCCCTAAAAGCCTGCATCATTGACACTCTCAACCCAACCCAGCCAGACGCATGCTCACAGAGAAGAGGAGGCAGCGTAAAACCAGCACAGCTGACACATGCGAGTGAGAAGTCTCCAGCTTGAAGTCCACTTGCCAAGCGCCCGTTTATTGCAGGCACGACCCACGCTAAAGCCTGCAGAGTCCCACACCTACTGCTTTTCTGCTTCCAACAGCCCACCGAGTTCACAGCCCTCGGCACTAACAGAGACTTCAAACCCCAGGTGCCAAAAAGCTCTTGACCAGGAAGCTTGGTACTCGAGGTCAATCAACACGTCTCTACTGGCACTCGATGCAATGAGGTGCCGACAAGCTGTTTGTGCAATACTCGGGAGAGGAAAGGTACGTGGCACAAAAACCTTGTAATACAGGAGCGACAGCAAGCGTGATCATCAGTATGTGTTAATTTGTTAACGTCGCATCTTGGCAGCAGTGTAAAATAGCTCTAGAGCAGCTGGAACATCTCAAAGTCTGTATGAGATTTCCAGTATTGTATACGAACCCTATTTTTTGCATACTAAATTAATTAAAAGTCTCAAGGACAAGCATGATGGACTACAGCTAAGGGGAACAGCCATTTTTGTACAGAAGGGTGGTAGGGTCAGCAACGCTGTCCACAATATACAAGCTACGTGGCTGACCATGGCTCTTAATCCCAGGATCTCCTGTGGCTCCACACGCGCTTGAGAACACCTTTCGTGCCAGGTGATGGGTAGGGAGCTCCGACCAAGAGTTAAGTGGGATTTACACTGCCCTATTAACTGGCTGATCCTGATTTTTGCTCTCAGTGACCAAAAAAAAGATGATGATCAGCAGGTTTGGAAAGGATTTTTCTGATGCACCTCAACGGGACACCAGCACCAGGGTAAAGGACAGCAGAGGACAATGCACATCCACACCTGGGTGCAACCATAACCCCCAGCAGCCTCGTCCCTCCTCTCCCGATTATTATCTCCCGATTTGCTGCTTTTACCTTGCTGGCTTTCAAGATGTTGATCTGTTCCTCGTACACGGTGTCCCTGTTCTTCTCCAGAAATCCCTCACTTTGGTATTCCACCTAGCAGGAAACAAAGGAAGAAGCCCAGAAGGTAAAGTCCAACCGCACAGGGACAAGGTGCTGTGTCCCACCACACCCCTACTGGTGGAGCTCACCTAAAAAACCTGAGAGGGAGAAATAAGGGGGAACAACTGGCATTTAAAGGTCACTTTTTATCAAAGAAAATGAACCTGAACGAAAGCAAAACCCTTAACACAAACCTACCGTGTTCCTTAGTCATTAAATTGCTCTGTATGGGACCCAACCGCACTTCCATGGAAACCAGGAGTAAAAACGCAAAGATCATCAGTCCCTCTGCACGCTCTTTTGTTCACTCCTGAACTCCTTGTAAGCTAATCGATAAACCTCAAAAGATGCCCTGGCTACGTCTCTTGTAGGCCTCTTGTTTTTGAAATCGCAGAGGGTTGGCATGCAAAGGAAGAATTTAGAGAGGACGGAAGAAAATTTTGTTCTATTTTTCACATCTGAAGTTGGCCGAAATTACTGACCTTCCCCCAAAAAAGGGGAAAACTTGCAAAGAGAGAGCATTTGTGAAGGATACATGTGCAAAATAACATGCCTAAAGAAAACCGAGTATCAACCTTTGCCATGGGATCACAGCACCTGTACGTCATCTGGCTCCTCGGACACGTTCCCAGGTTGGCCTTATGTTTTCCTTTCTAACAAATGTGTGTTTCGGATAACTACAAACTTTTAAGATTCTTATTTGCTGGGAGTGACGCCTGCCACATCAGGGTTTCCATGAAGATGGAACCCATGATGAGAACCTACGGCACCAGACACTGGAAGAGTCCCACAGTTGGCATCTTCTCCCTCAGAAGGATGGGACCAGCCCAAGGTCACCTATCACGTACTTCTCCCCACTGTGCCTTGCTGACTCTCACCACTCCTGCTCTTCAAAAATAATTCCCTTTTCCGATACATTTTCCATCAAGCTGCCCTTACAGAAATTCGTTTTGCTGCAGCTTTGAGAAAGAGGATTTTTCTCTACTCTCAAAAGCACAACTATTTAAAGCTTAGCGCAATAATTTGGAGGCTGAAGTCCTCCAAGCTGATCTGGATCCGAGCACCCAACGGAGATTATTGCCAAACGGGCATCCCTATCACCAAAAAGCAGCTCGTTAGTGCTATAAACTAATTTTCCTTCATGCGGTTCTTTTTCCCCCCCTCCATGTATGTCCCATTTCTGCGTTCAATTCCCAGCGTACGCAACCAACGGGCGCCCAGTTACCTTATCGGCGAAGTGCAAGACGATGAAGGAGGTGTTGGACATGCGGGGCTTCTGGAAGTGCTGGCTGCTGGCGTGTCGGTCGTACAGCTTCTGCGCCCAGTTCTGGTCGGTGCCCTTGGGAACCTGGACGGGGAGAAAATGGACCAAAAAAGCCGTGGTCAGGCATGTGGTGAGATTTTGGAGGAATCCTCCTTCTGGCCTTCCTATAGTCCACATAGGCTACAGCAATATTTGAGAAACAGAGACCATCCCCAAGTTCTAGGAGCATGTGCTGTTTTATTTTCATGTATATTCTTGACAAACACAACAAAATTACATTTCCAGTGAAAAACACCCAAACGCTGGTTTTACTCTAACAGCCAGAACAGCTATTGCAGGAAAAAAAAAAATTAATTAAAGCAGCGTTTTCGCACTTAAGTTGCATTAATTGCTCAGACACCAACATTACTTTTTTAATGCAGTTTTTGGTGACCAAATCGTTTTACAAACTGCCACCTGAGACAACAAGTAAGAGGTTCTGTTGTATTTAATTTGAAATAATCATGATAAGAGGGAGATGGGGGTGTTCAGCCTGGAGACAAGGAGGCTGAGGGGAGACCTTCTCGCTCTCTGCAGCTCCCTGAAAGGAGGGGGTAGCCAGGGGGGGGTCGGTCTCTGCTCCCAAGGAACAGGCCATGGGACAAGAGGAAACGGCCTCAAGTTGCGCCAGGGGAGGTTTAGGATGGATATTAGGAAACATTTCTTCACCAAAAGGGTTATCAAACATTGGAACAGGCTGCTCAGGGAAGTGGTGGAGTCCCCATCCCTGGAGGGATTTAAAAGCCGGGCAGACGTGGTGCTGAGGAACATGGTTTAGTGGTGGACTTGGCAGTGCTGTGTTGATGGTTGGACTCGATGATCTGAAAGGTCCCTTCCAACCTAGACAATTCTTGATTCCATGAAAATACCAACATTAAAATAATAACAAAATGATGATTCTTAAGAAACCTCTGCCTCTCAGCAGGCTTGGGATGGGGTCACTTGGATCCCAACACAGGCTGCTTTAACCCCAGTTGCACACAGGGCTGGGGTTTCAGACCCACCTACCTGTCCTACCACAGCCAAACGATTCCCGTGTCCCCCTTCCACACACCCAACCCCTGTGCCAGGAATCTCCCGAATGACAAACCCTCCTTCTGCATCCTATTCACACTGAAATCAGGGTGCAAGTCCTACATGGACCTATTCTTGAAAGGATTCTTGATGTTCTTGATGCCGGGAGGGCTGGAGCCCCTCTGCTGTGGGAACAGGCTGAGAGAGCTGGGGGGGTTCAGCTTGGAGAAGAGAAGGCTCCGCGGAGACCTTCCAGACCCTGCCAGTCCCTCAAGGGGCTCCAGGAAAGCTGGGGAGGGACTCTGGATCAGGGAGGGGAGCCACGGGACGAGGGGGAACGGTTTTAAACTGGAAGAGGGGAGATTGAGATGAGATATTGGGAAGAGATTCTTTGCTGTGAGGGCGGTGAGCCCCTGGCCCAGGTTGCCCAGAGAAGCTGTGGCTGCCCCATCCCTGGAGGGGTTCAAGGCCAGGTTGGACGGGGCTTGGAGCAACCTGGGCTGGTGGGAGGTGTCCCTGCCCAGGGCAGGGGGTTGGAACTGGATGGTCTTTAAGGTCCCTTCCAATCCAAACCATTCTATGATTTGGCCATGACACACCAAGGTAGCAGGCGTTGTCCAAGACACTGCTTTGGTAGGATGGGGCAGAGGACGGAGAGATCCTAAACAACTGCAGTGACCAAAAAAAACCTCAGAGCACTACCTGTGCAGCAAGGGAATGGGCTACTTCCCACAAACCAGCATTACTGGGAGGGTTTGAGCTTACCTTCCTGCCCAGCACCTGCACTTTTTACCAATATATTGCCAAGATGAGGGGAAAAAAAATAAATTTAGTTTTATTTTATTATTTTGTAAGCACATATATGGTTGTATAGCAGCATATAACAATATATTGTAACTTCTGATACTCTCATGATTACAATTCTCATAAAGACTCTTTTTTTTTGTTTAGGGTACGTTTATATCCCTCTCTACTAACCAGCCAACCCCCGCCAAAGCTTTCTAAAAGACAGAAGGGCGCGGGAGGAGTGAGCCACGGTTGCAACTATCTCTTATTTTGTACTTTTCCAGCAAAACACGTTTGCCACAAAGCAAAATTCTTGAAAACCAAAGGCAACAAGGAGTAAAGTTGTTATATTTGAAGGCTGGGGTCCACAGCTTCTGGGGATCCCACAGCCCAGGAGGGATGGGAAGGGGATGGGCTGGTGGACCCTCCATCATGCCAACAGGACAGAAATGGTTGCACATATATACACACGCATAATTTTTAACAAAAAAAACCCAGCTGACCGGATTATTTAAATTAGAAAAAGAGAAAAGTCAGAAGAAAAGTGTTAGGGCATATTTAAAATTCGATGGGACAAAGCCTATAAACCACAAAACAATTGTGCAGCGTCAGGGAAAGCTCTGGATCATCCACCAGGTCTTTTATCTAGACCTTTCTATGAAAAGTGAAAGAGGAAATAGAGGCGGCAAACAATAAGAAGGAAAATTTGAGACAGACGAGGAATATTTCTTTATGCTGCTCTGAAACAGCCTTTGATTTGACGGCAGCAAGCCAAACCACGCCAGAAGGGTTCTGGACATGGGGAAGGAATAATATAGATATAAATACTGAAACACATTTATTTATGTAATTATATACATATTTCATTTTTATGCAAGATAGGCATGCATATTTAAACTACGGAATTATATAAATGCAGATGGGTTTCTTTTTTACATATAGATACAAAACTGCTGACAACACCCTCTCTGGAGCGATCGTTAGGTCTCTCCTGTTTGGGACCGGGCCATGGGTGCAGAGCAGGAGCCCCGCAGCCACCCGACGCTGCAGAGAGCAGATTTATCCTGCACCAGCTCTCTTTCAGGCCCTCCACTTTGCTGAAAAACCTGCTTATCTCAGAGCCGAACTTCAAAGGCATCGCTCCTGCCTCCCAGAAAGAGGGTTTCGCCGTACCCGCACCACTCTCTGCTCACCATTGTGCAGGCTGGGTATTTTTAGCGGCCTGAGAAGCACCTGATAGGGACCAAGTCACGGAGACAAAAATTAACAGGGGCATTATCTGTACTATTATAACAGCTTTTGGTACTGGCTTGGCAGTTTAAAGCTAGTGAGAAAGTTATTTAGAGACTATCTCATCAGTGCAAGACTTTTTTAGGGGATGGGGAAGAGGAAAACCAACTGCCTTGCAAGTATTGTATGGAAATCTCTAAACAGGAAAAAACTTAGACCGGTAATTTCACAAGGTCACTGCTTCCGCTCGTCTGTCCTCACTGTCCCTCCGCGTAAAATCTGTCGGGCAGTGTAATTCCGGCCAGGGTCACCTCACATATCCATACACTGGCCTCTGAGCCGCCAAGAGCTACTGCAACCGAAATCGAACCTACCCAGCGCAGCCAGGGTCACCTCAAGTCCACTGCTTTTGGGTCAGGAGCATCCCAGGGTCAAGAATCCACCACGACCACCAGACAGCTGAGGAGATATTTGGAGCTGTTTGGACTGAAGGGTGCGATTCCCCCCACCATCGTCTCCAACAGAAGGAGAATTAACAGGACAAAAGCAACAAATGTCCATTCAAACACGATGATCTAAAAGTCAACCCTCTGAAAACACAGTAGGAGCTATTTACATTTTATTTCTTTTCTCCTTATCACTCCAATATATGTTAAAGCCTGAAAAGAGCCTCAGCTTCCTCCACGCTCCAGAGACACGTTCCACTGCAAGTGATGTTCCCGACTTTAAAGTCATAAAAGCTGACAGCACGACGTAGGCGAGGTTATTCTGCCGTTGGATTAGACGGTCCGCCCCAAAGGAAAGCCCAGAGGTCCAGCCTCCGTGTATCTGCTCGTGGAAGCAGAAATCCCCCTGGACAGGACCGCACGGCACAGGAAGGTGACGTGCTTATTTCTGACGTTCAAAAAACTAACAAGTCCAGACAAGGAAAATAACATTTGCTCCGATACCCAAGTTCACAGCGATGCACGGGGACAAGCGGGATTGAAAACCGGTTTGCTTGGAGCAGACTTCAGTGTTTCTGGCACTTGACAGAAGGACACGGGAAAGGTTAAAGAGCGTCTTTCGAACAGCGCTCGAAAACGCATTTGGCACATTAACAGCGTAACACGATGGCAACGTGCCACAAAACACAAAACGGAGCCACGAGAGAGTTTGAGAACATGAGGGAGCTCATAGGTTTGGTTAGACACATCCCCCTTTGGCAACTTCAGAGTCATGTTGCTCCTCAAGAGGAAAGAATTTCACCAAGATGCATAATAAATCCTGGACAACAATGCCACGATTGACACATCAACCCTTCCAGCCAGCCCGTTCTTGATCAAACCCTTTTCGATGCACTTCATGCTAATGGAAAATTAATTTTTCCATTCCCCACTCCCATCCCAACAGCATAGGCAAAAGCAAGAAAGCAGCCGGGCAGCAGGAACATCTTATGGAGAAACCTGGATCTCCACAGCAACTTCAGGTTGTACTCCTGAAAGACACTTGGGAAGTGTATGGAGGACACACAGCACTCCCACAGAGCAAGCAGATTCAGCCTGAAAAGCAGGACATCTCATCCAGCTTTGACACAGAAAACGGACTGAATTTCTTAGGGAGTTGTCAATTTCCTCCGAGGATAATTTCAGTCTCTTGAAAAAACAACCCTAACTGGCCCCTCCTCTCCAGAGCACTGAAGTTGTTCTTCATGTGCTCCCCCCAACCTCAAAGCCTTCAAACTCCTCCTAGGAAGTCTGCTGTCCACTCCACCAAAGTCATTCCCTCCACAATAAGGCCAACCATACCCTGAGGTCATCCCAGACATTCAAGCAATCTCCCACATGCCCTCCCAACTCCCCACGAGTAGATTTTCAGAAGACAGCCTCCCTCCTTAATGCCTGTTTCTTCTGATGGGCTCTACATTGCTCTCCTTGCTCTCTTTGAGGCCTCAGCTCTTATCCCAAATTATTTCCTGCCACCACCGTGGTAGGACTCCATCCACACTTCACAGCTCATTAGCAGGGAGGTTCTCCTGGATGCCCTTCTCCCCCTTCCCTCTTCTTCAGGCTCATCGGTTTGTTGCTAGAGCACTTCAATATTGTGCCTGTCACGGTGGCCTTGGTTTCTGGCCAAAGTCATTTCTGAGCACGGGACACAAACTCTTGCTGTTCCTCTGCCATCTTTTTAGGCCAAAGCAAAATCAAGAGGTCCTAAAAGCTCCAGATCCGGGCAGGTGACACTCCAGTGCAGGAAATGAGGAGGCACTTTGAGGACTCCAAGGTCACTTAGGAGAAGACATAAGGTCACAGTCGCATAGAGATTATACGGCTTCCTGGGCAGACCAGGAATGTAACTGGAGGTTGGAGAAAATGACCTCCAGAAGCCCCCTCCAACCTTAATAATTCTACAACAGCTTCCAACTCATAAGACCTCAAATCTGCTTAAAAAAAAAAAACCAAACCTAAACATATCCTAAAGCCCTCTTTTTTCCGAGCTCGGGGTTTTATCATTTGCTTTCACAAAACATGTTTTGTCCTTAAAATTCTAATTTCAACTTGAGAGCCCTCTCTTTCACCGCCGTTGCCATTTCAACCCTGTCTGGTCCCCCTCTTCTCTGAACGGTGACAAGACTCATTACGCACCAAAGGTCTACGACCTTCGTCAGCTGAAATGCTTCAGCACGTACCCAACCACTCCCTCGCCAACCTCACATTAAAGATTTAAAAAAAAAAATAAAAATAAAAAATCCATACTGTGAAGCAAGAACATTAGTGACAAACCCTCTGCATTTGCGCTGATGTTTCATTATGTTGCCAGGCCCCCCCTCAATGCCATTGCAAGTCCCAGAGTATATTTATCTGCCGTTGTACGTGCTAACGAGATGACGTGCAATTACTCTATTGTGGTCCCGCACCCACTGTGGCCGACCCTCCCCGAGGGGTGAAACGCTGCCGCCGGTGATGCGGGGGTGAAGGTTTTCATCCATAAACTGGTGCTTTCAGCTGACAGGCACTGCTGAAATTTTCATAAAGCTGGAGAACGCTTGCAAGTTATTTCAAAAGAGCCGATTAGAGGGCCCATAATAAGGGCCTGTGATTAATGACAGCATTCCCCGCTGACAGGTAAATACCCAGATAATTGGCATTTGATGGGGGGCGGGGAATAGATCTTGCATTTCATTTTTTTGGTCCAAAAAAGCATGGATGAAAAAAGTAGTAGCAGGCAGATCTACAGCGAAGTTGGCCACGTTCTTGCTGTTGCATAGGAATTGCTCCGTGTAATGCAACATCACCAGCAACAACCCGTGCCAGATGCTTCAGAGAGGAACAAAAGGTGTTATCAGCCAATATGGCAAGAGGGAAACTTTCCTTATGGTCCTCACAACACCCAGGAGCCGGTTTGAGCCTGAAGAATTTAACAGGCTTAACAGAGCGGAGACCAAATGAAATGATGCTGAATATCAAGCAAATAATCTGACCTCCTTCTGAGCCAGCACTGGCTAAGATGCTATTTTAAGGGCATCAAATTAAGTTTAATTTGTTCTCGTTTTTAAGGAGTACTTCCCAAGACTGGATTTGAAAAGGTCAAAGCCCCAACACCGCCTCTCGCAAAGAGACGGAGCGTCTGTACCCCAGACGAGGGCTGAGCTCGTGGGATGCGCGGGTTGGGACAGCCTCGTCACGCCTAGAAAGGCAGCCCTGTCACAGCCACTTGACAGGTCACCTCGCTTCCAGACGAGTCATACATCTCCTAAAATCCCAACAGGGACACTGGTTTAAATAATGGATCCAAAATCTTTCCCTCTGATGCAACATGACACTCCTGCCCTCGGGCCACTGATCTGTCCCATACCCATGGATCCCACAGAGCCAAAGAGAATCCATCGTGTCCTTCTCACCACCTTGGCCACCCTGGTGAGGGACTTCATTCCCTGCTTCAGCTCCCCTACCACCCCTTGCCTCACCCTTCCCTGCCCTCGTTCAAAGACCCTCAGAGCCCTTCCAGAATCAGTAAGGCATTTCCTGGCACAGAAAGTATCTGAGTCTCTATAGAAACTCTTCCCAAAGACAACTTGTTGGTGACACCACAGCAAAACCAGTCAGGCTCCACAATATCGCAATGTTATATAGCCCTGATCTGATAATGCCCTCTCCAGTATTTCCTCATCAGCATTTCTGTGCAGACACCAGTACTGGAAGAGATACGAGCTGCTCTTCCCAGTGTAGAAGCCCTTATCATCACAGCATCACACTGAGCTCTCCTGTTGAGATGACCATACCTCAAGACTCTGGACTTTCCACCTACTCTTCACACCAAGGACCTTCAAAACAGGCATGCCAACTTCCCAAGAAAATCCCCCCTCTTACATTTTTTTGTTCATAGATAATATTTGATAATTCATGACTGAACAAGAAGTCCAACCTTCTCATGGATTCTCATGAAGGGTTGACGTTCTGGCATTTCTACTCAACTTTTAAGCAGGATTTAATTTAGGCTGCTATGAGAGACAGATGGTAAGAGATGGCAAATTACTCTCCCAACATTACAAGCCTGGTTGGAAAAAAAAAAAAAAAAAAAACCAAACGAAACCAACCACAAACCCAAAACTCAGAAAAGCTGAGGGAAGACACATTTCCAAACCCCAACAGAAGAATGCTGAAGGAATGGCTGAACAAGAAGCCTACACAACTGAAGACACTTCTACAGGTCATCCCTGGCTCCTGCTTCTCTACCTTAAAGGTGCAGAAGGGACACGCAATTTCAGCCCTCTGCAAAACTTGTGTGAAATTCATAGAATCGTACAATAGTCTAGGTTGGAACGGACCTTTCAGATCATCGAGTCCAACCATCAACCTGACACTGCCAAAACTACCACTAAACCACGTCCCTCAGCACTGTGTCTGCCCGTCTTTTAAATACCTGCAGGGATGGGGACTCCACCACTGCCATGGGCAGCCTGTCCCAATGTTTGACAACCCTTTCGGTGAAGAAATGTTTCCTAATATCCATCCTAAATCTCCCTTGGCACAATTTGAGGCCATTTCCTCTTGTCCTATCACTTGTTATTTGAGAGAAGTCAGCCAGAGCTTGGCATCGACTTCAGCAAATCCTCATTATGTGGCTGACGTCCCTTGATGCTGCTGCAAGGTTAACCAAACAGGAGACCCTCCCAGAGATGCTTTTTTCCATACGCCATGTGCCACTGAAGCACAGATTCCAGCGTTTGAAGCCTGCACACTAAATGCAATCGACTTTACTCCAAATAGTTATTGCAACAGGACTCATGTTTCCCTTGGGACAAAATAAGGCTTGAGACACGGTGGAACTTCAGCTCATGGATAATACTGAAGGAATCAAAAGTCGCAAGCAATTAGGGAGTGTAGTGATAGGATGAGGGGTAACAGTTTTAAACTGAAAGAAGGGAGATTGAGAGGAGATATTGGGAAGAAATTCTTGGCTGTGAGGGCGGTGAGCGCCCGGCCCAGGTTGCCCGGAGAAGCTGTGGCTGCCCCATCCCTGGAGGGGTTCAAGGCCAGGTTGGACGGGGCTTGGAGCAACCTGGGCTGGTGGGAGGTGTCCCTGCCCAGGGCAGGGGGGTGGCACTGGGTGGCCTTTAAGGTCCCTCCCAACCCAAACCATTCTATGATTCTATGATTATCCCTATGCACAGCCAGGCCAGAAACATGAGCTCTGACAATACACGGTGAGACCAAGTACCCAGGTTGGTAGCAAACATCTGCCAAGGAGGTTCTGAATGGTCCTAAAGCAAAGCAAACGCCACCAGCCTGCCCTAGCCATCAGCATCCCAGCAATACACGTGAAAGGAGATGTTTACCTTCCTGCAAGCTACCACAGGTTAAATCCTGTTCTTTAACCTTTTATAAAAATAAAAATAACAGTAAAAAGGTAGGTGGTCCTCTTTACCTTGCACTCTTCATCCAGTAGGTCCAAGATACCGAGTTTCGCCTCTATAAGGTCTATGCAGGGCTGGTTATCGTAGAAGTCTATGAGAGTCCAAGGGATTCCCTCCTTCATGTACTCTTCTTGTTCCAGCTTAAACACGTGCTGAGAGTGGAAAACCAGCAGAATTACTGACCGTGACCCCAGGCAGCACAGAGCCAGCCCCTTCCCCGTTCACCCACTCCTCCCCACTGGAGCAGAGTATTCCCCCAGCACATCCAGAAGCCAGAGGAGCTTTAGGTGCCCTCACGTACAGCTTTGTAAAGGCTCTGCCACTTACACAATCGAGTTTAGGGAAAGGAAACTGAATGCATTATACTAGGAAACCATGGGGCAGGGGGAAAAAAAAAAAAAAAAGGCTTTAAATGACTTCACTGGAAAACGACTGAAGCTGTCACTACGTTTAGGTGGGAGGCGTATATTGAAACGGCAATGACATACATAGCTCTTGGGCTGAGAAAAATCCCTCTCTCCTTCAGTGCTCTGCTGATTAAACTAGTGACCCGTAGCCGTTTCTCAAGCTGGGACCCTCTGCTAGGGCTGAGCGCGTGTGCCCCCATCTATGAACAGAGCTTCACAAAAATCACCCATCGTCCTAGAAGGGATATCAGCAGCAGTATCTAACCGATTCATGAACACTTCTATTGTAGTTTCCGATTAAAAAA